>JAQFYM010000052.1:0-146096 GCA_034694785.1 Agrenia bidenticulata | reverse complement strand
AGTTGGAAATGCTTCTATGAAGCCCTAGAAGCATTCAATAACCCTTTCATTTAATAGGTTTTGGAGATTAGAGGACCCACCTAAGTCATAAGCTCGTCACCTATTTTCAATAGGGCGAGCTAATAAAAATCCTAGGATGACATAATGAAGGTTCGTTAGAGATACTAGGTTTTATTAGAAATTAGAGCCAATTACAAACTAGAAGAAATGGTGTTTAAATTAGCTGTTAAATATTCAACAAATATTTGGTAAACACCGAATGTTTGAGCAATCTAATTCTTGTATGAGAACATATATTCTCTATCTGGACGCTTTGGGTTACCTTCTTTTACGTTACTCTGTTTGTGTGGCTAAGCTAAATATATTACCTAATGGATTCCTCTCCCCGCAATTTAAATCCCTCGGGGTTAGTGGTCTCGGTACGGTAACGGCTGACGGAATGGGTTTTCCCACCTACCACATGCATTCCATTTCCCCACCGCTATAGGAGAGGAACGTAATTGAGAATTCCGTGTGGCTAAGCTAGCACCTGAATAAAGCTAGATAACCTTTGAATGGATCTCTAATGAGCTATATCTGTCTCTACTTTAAAGACTCACTTTAAGAAGTCGGCAAATTTTGAGGAAAAAAGTGTCAGCAGAACGTGTCAGCGTATTTTCTAAAGTTCCCAAGGAAATCAAGAAACTTTCCACTCTCAGTTGACTTTCTCCAGAGAGGCCTATATCTTATTATGTTATTTGTGAGACGAACTAGCTACCCTAAGCATCCAACCAAGGATTGGAGTCCTCTGAAACTAAAAAAAAGAGTCTGGGATGAAACAGTTAAAGTAATGCTATTTGGTAAGAATGACAAACCATGCAGCAATTTGGTTGGTCGTTAAGGGAAGAATTTAGGTTTGGACAAGGGCTATAAATGATGATGTAAGAGGCGTCCAGGGGAGTTTATTTGATGGAGACATTTAGTGAATAGCAGGTCATCTGATTAGAGTGATGGAACCCTAATCTTGTAAATGTATGGATGGTACTACATTGCTAGTCTATGGTACGTTCATATAGGAAGGAGTGGGACAAAACCCCGAAGGGAAACAGTCAATGAGGTCGATAAAGAAATAGAAATCTCAGCAAGGGGAATCTTAAGTGAAAGAGTTTTCATTGAACTTATAATACTTACTAACCAAAACCAACTCGGGTCCTTGTCTCCCCATCGAGATTCGAGATATTTTGGAAGTTGCCAGGAGCCATGGCAGACATGCCTCAATCTTATAAGCCACTAAGCAAACGAACCCGGATTCAATTTTAATTCACCAAATGCACAAATATTTTATTTCATTGGCAGAGAAGTGCGTGGCTCTGGTTTCTACTCAGATAAAAACCTTTTAAGTTAGTAAGATGTGTTGCCCTTTAGAAACTTTTCTTCAGATCGTCACCCCTCCACTCTCCATTCCGTTTTCTCTTCATTTTTTCTACAGCTTTCTCCCTTTCTCCAATGTTTTTGCACATTTATTCACGTTCATTTTTAAGATTTTCAAGATCCCAGCCAGCCCATATCCGTACACATGCAGTTCATAACGATAGGAGGGTAGGTTGAAAACGAGAGTTTTTTTGAAAATCTACGAACGTGCTTGTCACTCGGATTTCAACTCTTAACAGTAAAACGAGGAGGGAGTATTATGAATTATGGTCTGGATGAAGGCCCAAGACACTGGAATGTAGTTCATCATTACTTTCCCGTCTGAGTTTCTTACAGCTATAGTAGCTATGACAAAGATCCCTGCTCTCATCATCCTATCTGCACTTTATTACGTTGTATATGTGTGCATGTTGTTCTGGAGTATTTGCAGATAAGATCATGTATGGAAATAAGGACGCACGTGGCAGGAGGTAGAGTTCTAGTGAGACGTGAATATAGTGAAGAGACTTCTCCAAGATGCACTAGGAGATTAAGATACGGAATAAATAGCATCTAACTTCTCCCTCATTGCACAACTTATTTAAGAAGTCGTGTGAAAGAACGAGATGATATGAATATACTTAAGATTGCCTCCTCGTATGTCGGCCTCCGAGTAATAATAGAAGGGATCCCAAGTTGGACTTGGAGTATCCTTGGAGGATCATTCTTATCATATGGATGGATGGTAAGTGCAAGTATCCCAAAGTTCTATAGACGGCTAGGAAGTTAGAAGTTGGGGATGTTTGATGTTGGACGAGATCAAGATATACGGCTTGTAGGGAGAAAGAGACAAGAGATGGATGTATGAACTCTAGTGGGTATGGACATGCATGTGTATTGTACATGGAGGAAGATATGGAAGATATCTTTATAATATCCCTGTCCAACGACGAAATACTTACTTACTTACCGAGTTGGAAAGAGATAGACCTTGGAAAGTGAAGCTGATTCTGATCCATCAGATTTCAGATTTCCTTTTCTTCCCTCAACTCATCTCAAAGCATTTCCTGAGTAAACATTGGGATTTCCAGAGAAACCCAGCCAAGGAAAGGACGGGGGAGAAAAAAGTGAAAGCAAAGCCACCACCATCAACGAACCATTCCATCGGTCTGTACATTCTCTATTTACTATCTCACTACCTATCTTTCCCAAACTCTCGTGGCAGTGGAAATTGGGAGTTGGAAAGTCACACACTCTATGTGAATATGAAGGGGGAACTTAAAACGGTATCGTAATATGCAGTCTCTATTATTGGAAAAGGTCCGAGGTAAAAACGCCATCAGAAAAAACTGCAAGGAAGCAAGATAGCCCGTCCTTCTACATTGTAGAAGGGATTTAGAAAAGCGGAGCATTGACTTGTTTTCGAGCTGGGATTCTTGATCAGTATTAGTCTCGTCTATTGGTGTCTCCCCTATCTATACTCTTGTATCTGTCTAGTGATAGTTGATGTGATGGTCCGTGTGCGGCTTTACCCCCTAAATGGATCCTATGATATTGGTAGGTAGGTTTTGGCCCTCAGCTAACCTATGGGACAGCTGGACTAGGGAAGGACTAACTATTTGAGACAACCATCTCGAATCTTCGCTGAGAAAGTCATCCGGAAGACTGTAGTTGAATTGAGTAGTATGTAAGGGGTATTTGGTCGGGGGTAGTAATACCGGAGAGGAAAGCAAGTTTGGAAGGCACTGGCTTATTGCCAAACACAAAATCGAAGTCTCATTTCCAAAAGCAGTTTTTCTTCTCTTCACAAATTCAGAGAATGAGACACGGTCTTATCCCATTCCTTCTCTTGATATGATTATTACACTCTGATGGTCCCCACTACACTTAATTCAATGTTCTTTCAATTGGTCCATAGAGCCAATCTTGTTACGGTATGTTACCAGACTAGAACAATCCAAAATAATACATAGCATCACCTAAATATATATGTACGAGCTACATATTGTATGCCCGATTTTAGTATGAATTTAACACTAGAACAAACCCTCGCTGCCAGAAAGATAACTGCTACGGATCTTCCATTTCCTTCCCTATGTAATACATCCATAGAGATAGATGGATAGATTGTACTCTGAGATGTCCAACGTACTAAATTGCAAGACCTCGTAAAGCTTAACCTTCTCAGTTTCACAAGAGATAGGATAAACAGAGGGACAGGGGGCTTTGCCTTTATGTAATTCTATTCTGGTGCATTTACCTCTGGAAGGTTATTGATGTCTGTGCTCAATATGAAGCATGAATGTTGTCCCACCCAGCTCTCTTCTAATATCCAGGGGAGAACTCTAGAACCCACCTATCCCAAATAACTCTAGGAACCTTCAACCTCGTCACAAAAGCCCCGTAGACCTTTCATCAACGAGATGCATCTTTGTGAAAGGAGGGAAATGGGCTCTAACCTGAGCTCAGTGGGTTTGGGGTTGGCTTGACTTTTCAAACACACTCGAGACTTTTAGTCCATAGTTCTTTCACTCCTTAGAAACTCCTTAACGTCAAATTTAGGGAGAAGAACACTTTATAGCTAATTGCCTCAAGCTCGGATCAAAAATCAGATAAATTTATCCACAAAGACTTCTCCATGTTTCTCCTTTCGCACAATTAGCTACTCTACAAAGCAGATGATGAGGAGAAGGCTTGGGTGATGGTATCATCTCCCAGTTGACTTAGTCCCTCTATTCTACTCATTCACTCACTCACAAGATTCCAGCCATGTCATCATACCATCATCACATAGGCTTTTTATTCCCATTATTTGTCCTCTAGCATATTGTCCCTTCTTGGTATTTCGTGTATAGAGCGCTTTCTCTTCGGCAAGGCAAATCTGACTTGTAAAAGAGAGAGAGAGATAAGTCGCAAAAAATGATGTAGGAAAAAGCTTTTGAAATTCAACCAACGTCCCCGTTTACTTGCTGGATGAATGAAGGTCTAGCTGTGTGTGTGTGGAGCCTGGCAGGAAAGTTAGTTTATCCTGGATATTCACGGGGTTTGTATTTACAACAAGATATTGAATCACGGTCACATGCTCTACATTTCTCCTATATCCCCTTGGTGACACGTTCCCATTACATCGAAACTGAAAAACTAATACATTATCCTCCGTTCCATTAGTTTAGAATGAGAATGACCATGTTTTCTGCAGAATATTCTGACTGGAAATGTACACACACATAGGATCTCCTATTTCCCTTATGCCTCCCCCTGCTCTGTTGAACACTGAATTTATGTATTATGTCGGGTTATGAATGAACGGTCTACTGACTGTCGTTCTCGAAGGCTCGATTTGAAAATTGAAAAGGGATGTCCGCCGGACGACGGTGCATACATTAACCCTACGCGGCAGTCAATAAAATTCTCTCACACAAATCTTACCGGCGTTTTATCGATGTGGATGGGACGAAGGGAAGGGTCATAAAGAAGTTTTGAAGGCTCCACGTTAATCGGAGACTGCCTGAAAATCATAAAAAATAATCCAAGGATATAAATACACAAAATTATTATGCACCATCTAGTACGGGTATATTAAATTCCTTCAATTATAACCACACTAAATAACAATAGAATCAACACCTACTCACCTTCTCCCCTTTGAGCAGAGACTCCATTGCGGATTTATCAAGCCCCAAAATGCTGGTCCTATATTTAAAAACAAATGCATTCCATTAAATTACATATAAAGTATATTTATTCTCAGACAGAACATGTTGAAATTAATGTGCAAATCATTGTTGGAACAATTTGCAAAAAAATGCAAAAAAATGAAATTCACAAAAATTGATAAAAGGGTCAAGGAAAGGAAAGTATTTGAGGAAATCCTCTCTACTAAAGACCGACATTGGCTCGGAATAAAATTGCCAGAGTATCAAATCCGCCTTAGGTATACGTAGGACTACAAGGAGAAAAGTTTCTTTGAAATGGTGATGACACTGAGGCTGAGCAATATCTGTGCAAATTATCCAAAGCCTAGTAAAAGAACAATGTGGAGTTGTACAAAGCCAAGGAGATCTCATTCCCCACAAAAGTCCATACACAGAGATATACATATATGATGATAATCATCATCATCCCCTCACTCTCTTCTCCACAAGATGAGAGCAAAAGTTGAGAAAAAAGTTGCCTTAGCCCAGATTGGCTACCTTCAACCTCTGGCATCCTGAGATATGTAGTCCTAAGATGTTCTTAAAAAATGCAGGGAAGCCAAGTTTCAAGTTGACTAAATGGTCCCGGTGATATAATCCGGCAAAGTCTGGAATAGTATACGGAGGTGAGAACTCCGTCCTCCACAGGAGGATTGAGGAGGATCCGGGCTATATAATAATACGGCTATGCACACAGCTTTCATAGCCAAGGATATGAGAGGTACCGTGACTTTCTTCCTCTTTCAACTGCTGAAAGAGAGTATGAAAGAAAAGAAAAGGGGATTTCTCCTGTATTTGAACAATTTGTGAAGATAGGGAGAAAGTCACAAGTATAAAAGAGGGGCTCATGAATTTTTCATATTTTTCCGTGTGAAGATGTTTGGTACTATGCCAATTGAGGATTGAAGGGAATGGATGCCTGTTTGTTTGCCTCTTGGATTTGGGGATTTCATTGGGATGAGTGCCTATATTTCCCTTCACGTTTCCCAGCGTGGTGAAAGCCCTCCGCTTTCTTGCTGATTGGCCCGACAGTTCCATGGACTAGGGAAATTATTATGTATACATCACCCAACAAGAGTATTAACCTATGGACAGGACCCTGTTTGACTCTGTTTTCCATACCAATATCCATTCTACTCGTACCTACTACCCTTCCTCCAACGACTTACACTCTTGTGGTACTACACTAACACATAATTCGGAGCTGTAAACCTTCACCTGTGGAGGTTATTAGTAGGGATTGCCTAGTCTAAACCCAAACTCCTCGACTAGATGAATGGCTGAATGTCGTGATTTATGCAAGACAGGTTGAAATCATTGAAAACTCTCCTGTAGAGGATATTCATTCTAGAGGTTGAGGTGGCTTCATTCGTGACGAGGACGACTCTCTCCTTGGTATATGAGGTTGCATACTAACCATCACCGCATACCATCATCATCGTCACAACCACCACTACGACCAACACCCCCACCATTGTGGATTCAGACAGGGTTCATTCATTCATACAAAGGGATATATCATGGACTGTAGTAGCACCACCCCTGGTAAGGGCTTATATTATTAGAGGGATATATAAATATCAGGGAGAAAGAAAGGTCCCCACGGGGCTGAAAGAGTGTGGGAATGTAATCATGATGGATGTTGTTCTTATTATTCCAGAGGGATGAGAGCAATTAATTCTTCCTACTCATCAATGTTGATTTATGTGAAGAGAGTGTATCGGCCGGTGTCTCGACCGGTATCCATTGGGGATTTCTGCATTCTTTAGTTGATACCAAGTTATAGATTGCACGCCCTCTCCACTAGCTCCGAATCTCACCTTGGCCTTAGTACGTGTGTGCATTAACCTAGCGGATTCCTTCCAGATAGATCTAGAGTGAACTATTGAACCCCAGTCTGTATCTTGTAGCTTTTTGTATGGAGAGAGGAAGTAGATATCATGGGATGGACAGCCGGGGTGAAATAATAGAGAGAAAGAGATCTGGAATAATATGACCTTTTCTCTTACTTTTCTCACCGCTACTTCTCAGGAAGAAAAAATTGAGAAAAACGAGCCCGTTAATCTTCACAGTGGAGAGATGGAGGAAACAACCTTTCCTTTTTCTCCCTTTTCCGGTTAAGAGGCAAACTTATGTTCCCATTTATTTAGCTTCTACAATGGATTTTCTAGATTGAGTCTAGAGCCTTTTTAACCTTTTCTATGAGAGAAAATAGCCAAGAAACATAAAGCTTCTTTAACGGGGATTTCCTCTTACGTTCCTCTCTATAACCAATACAGCCTCCAAGAAAAAAAAACTTCTACAACCCCTAAAAAAGACTAGCCGATATGTGTAGAATGTCTTTACTAGTGTGTGTATTTCTATGGGATGTAGAGGAAGGTATTTCTTGGCCCTCCGACTGACTTTCTTTTCTCCACTCCCATTTTTCTCTTATTGTGGATCCCCTGTTTACACCTTTCAACATCACCATCATCACCATGTGTGAGTGTCTGTATATGAATGTCCTAAGTCTCATCCTCTCAATCCTCACAGTCTAAAGTCCCAAGTCTGTCGTCAACAGTGGTGGAGGATGAAAGAGAAGAAAACACAAGGAGCATCTTGGTGTTTGGACGGACACAAGAGTGGAGAGTTGAAATAAATGTCTCTATTGATATGTAAATCCACATCCACCTTTGGCATCTCTACTGTAATCCAGTCCAGTGGGTTATGCCTTCTTTGCACCTCGTCGAAAGACTGTAGGTAACATCGCACAATGCGTAGTTTGGTAGTCAAGAACTATTATCTTTAATACTAGGGGAGGAAGGTAAATTGATTATAAAAATCCACCTGTATATCCATACAGGTTACCCTAGTTGGCCCCACGAGCGTCCTACTGCTAAAAATGTGTGGGGAGAAAAGTGTTTGGAAGGCTATGGAGTGGTTGATAGTTTTGTAAATAGTGTGATGTGGTTTGAGGAAAGGATGTAGAATGGGGAGACTGGTCTTGATTTTATTTTAAAAGTTGTGAATGGTGAATGAAAATGCAGGAAGGATTGAAGATGTGGAGGTTGTCCTGAATTGGTTATTGGTTGGGTGTCTGTGTGTGCAGTGTGTTTTATGTTATGATGGTGTAGGTGAGTCTTTTCCATTTATAGGATAGTTTAAGTTGATGGGATAAGTAAGAGACTTTGAGCCTCTTCGCCTTACTGGGAAAGTTGCTAGTTGATTTCCACTTCTAACTCTTGGAGAAGAGAGCTTCCTCAGTCATTTCAAAATGAGTCTTGACTTTATCACTGTCTCCCAATTGCTAAACCATAATCTCCCTGAAATGATTCCCGTGTAAATTAATGAGACAGATCGTTCCCAACACCAGATTTATTACCAACTCCAATAATAAGCATGATGATGATATTCTTCCAATATAGATCCGAACCCAGCACCACCACCTAAGAAGATCTGTTTTGTCTGGCCTGTGAAGCCCAACGAGTTCATCCTCCTCAAAGTAGACGAGCTCTGGCACCCTAATGTCTTGAGAGATACCCATGAACATCAGTATATTTAGAGATGGAGAGAAAAAGGGAAAAAATCGGATGTCTCCTTATCATTTCGGTTTTGGTTGGTTGACTGACTCAGTCATGGACTGGGTGGTTGGTGGTGGTTGACAGTATTGGTACATAGAGAGGAGTAATTCCTAACCCTTTTCCCCTACTTGTCCTCTCATATGAATTTTGATTCTTTTGATGACTCCAGCATATTTTTTCCTCCCTTTCCAACTATTAGGAGAGGAGGACTACTACTTTTAACCCTGGAGAACGTCGTATAGCTCTGGAAGTCTAACCTCCTCGGTCCACATTTCTTCGGGTGGGTTCTCCTATCTTGAGAGAGCCTTAATATGATTACGACTTAGGGATCGGACGGTAGTTGCTGGAGGTCTTCTTATCCCGGCGTCAAGTTATACCACCAGCTTAAATCTAACTCGTCTCTAACCGTCTCACCTAACCTTCCCAGGAGTAGCTTGGGCTATGCGAGGAGCAGAATCCAGAAAAACTGTCTACCTCCTATATGTAGCTGTAAAATATACGTATAAACCAGGAGAAGGAAGTCACCACCGGATGATAAAACTCATGAGGAATTCTGCTGAATTCACAACAAAGTGAGCTAGGAGAAAGTAACATCATTGGATGAGGAGTAAGCAGAGAAAGCCAAAGGGATAGTTTTGTAGAGAGAGAGAGACGGCATCATCATCCCTCCTTCCACTCGTATATTATTCCTCATAACTACCGACTGTCCCCTATCCTTATCTGGGGAAATCTGCTACACTTTCCTCCTTCCAACTCATCCAACTATGGATGGCTTTGGTTTGGCTCTAATAGGAAAAGTTGCTTTGAGAAAGTTGAGAAGGTTGAACAAGGAATGGCCAGCACATCTCATCTTTCCAAAATCCCTGTTTCCGTTCCTCATAAAAA
Source organism: Agrenia bidenticulata (assembly GCA_034694785.1). NCBI lineage: Eukaryota > Metazoa > Arthropoda > Collembola > Entomobryomorpha > Isotomidae > Agrenia > Agrenia bidenticulata. Next base: position 136,567 of record JAQFYM010000052.1, on the reverse strand, counting down.
TTGAAATCGGACAGTTTATTTCTCACAAAAGCCAGATGCAAAAGTGCCGACTACCAAATCCAAATGTGCATGGCTTGGCTCCCATATGATTTATGACCTGGAGCTAGTAAGCCCAACCAGCTAATAGTAGCATGTAGTACATAGTTCATCGTTCTACACAGCTAGTGTTTGAGAATCATTAGGTCGGGACAAGAAACTACATGCTACGAACTACTAAACCAACGATGTAGAGTACACTCTTCTCTGCCTAATATTACTTGCTAGATTGTAGATGTTGGAGTACAAATAGAAAATACAACCAACTCCGACTCTTTATGCTCAAGCTGTCTGCTCGAGGAAAACTTGAGAGACAGAAATTTATGATAAGATGGATATAATAAAAAAAACTTCCCAATCCCAATCCTTTAAGTGGGGTCCGTAAGGAGAAGGAACTATGTGGTAATAGTAGTTTGTCCTGGCGCCGGCACCATATACAGCGGTCTGGCTCGGCTTGACTTGGCTCGTTGAATCTTGGATATCTCATCCCTCTGTCCCAAGCTGTATTTCACGAGTAGATATGCTCCTTTCTATCTCGACCAAAAGTCCAATTCCATGTACCCCGAGACTCCAGTTCTTTCCCTACTTGCAACTCACCACCCTTAAATTGGACTTGTGGATTAAAAATGGCCTTACAAGTACTAGCTTATCATTGTGGAAGCATACTTCTGCCGTTTACTCTTGTACAATGGCTTGGAAATCTGGCTCAAAAGATATTTACTATTGTCCCATACTTTGCCCAACCCATGCTGAGGAAATCACATTTATGAGATGATCAACCGACAAGCCTATAACAAAGCATCCACATACATCGTACACTTCTCGATGGGGAACAGATTTAGCCCGGATTGAGGCAGAGAGACACTTCTAACTTGTAGAAGGGTACCGTGGGAGTGGATATTGGTTGGTTGTGATAAGTATTGGTAGAGGTAGGTAGCCAAGAGGAGATAGAGAGATATGCTCCAACTTTTCATTAGATCAGCTCAGCTTCCTGGCTTTGGGAGGATATTGGGATAAATAGTTTTTGATCAAAGTAGATACTCGAGAAAAAGTGATGGGATCAACTGAGATTCTCCCCTGAGTTCATCCAACACTAACCATCAAACCAATACCCGACTGAGTGGACAGATCTTTGCAGTGATAGAGTAGAAAAAATCACTACCCACACTCCGGCCATCAGTTCTTTCCAAACTATCAAATCCTTCGGAGGAAATTACACCATGCATGAATTTTACTTCAAGATCCATCCAGCCATCCAAAGGAGTCACAAACAGGCTCTCCATTACGCACACAAAGGGTGAAAAAGGGGAAAGTCCTCCTGGCACTTAGAAAGAGATACGTTTGAGGAATTGATCCACATCCACACCACTTTTTACACCACCAGGTTCAGGATCGGGGAAGAAAAGATGTCTTGGTCCATTAGAGTGGACCTCATGTGAATATTTTTCTTCTGTTGTCCGAAATGGACTTTGCTGGTTATGAAGCCCATTAGGGAATACGGGAGGATAGAAAATAAAAGGTAGAACATACAACATCCACCACAGACCATCTTCAAAGTTCTTGGACGAAGCTCTTAGCACCGACCACTTTTTCACTTTCAGTCGGGGACGAGAAAGGATGGGTACACTGATGATGCCAACAGTGATGATAATGATGATGATGATGATGATACAGGGACTCACATGACATGATACTTTTGCGGGTGATTTTTTTTCTTTTTAAAGAGACGGTCAGCTCGTTTAGAATGCATACGGTCTAGTTGACATATGGACAAAAGGCTAAAGGTCTTGCTGAAGTGAATAAATGCATATACAAGCAAGGGCTTTGGTTTAGACAGATGGGGGGATGTATGTAAATTTTAAAACGGTGACGGACATGGTGGAAGAAGAAGGGTTGACAAGCACATGGATGGGGGATGAATAATAATATTGGTGTGTCGGTGTGACTGTGTTTGAGATTGTTCATGGACAATAAGTGAAAGGAAGCACTTACCAGAAATTCCGTCGTAGGTCCACCAGTCATCCCAGCTGGCCAATACTCCTTTTCAACAGAGAAATAAAGAGGGAAATCGATTTTACATCCATCACTTCATATATAGAGAACAACCACTAGACACACAAGTTCAAGACACTCAAATATCCACGACTTCATGCATGCTGATTTTACATGGAGAAATATTACCCCCCTGCCACTACTCTTCTGTCTCCGGAATCCACCCGATCTGATTTACATGTGTCTAACAAATCCACCTAAATTTACTCCTCTACATTACAAATCCACTCAAACTCAATACCTACCTCTACAGATACACTTTCTCAAACAGTGCACCCTGTCTTAGGAATCAACAATATAAACTAAACCATTTTACCTTGACGAAGAAATACTAACTAGAGAAAGTTTGATCAAAGTATGATTGGGAAGAGCTTCAAAAGATTTATACTGAAAGAAAGCTACGTTTGGAATACAAATTTAAAAAAAAACTAAATTTCAGAAGTTACCTATTTTTCTGATGCAAAGTTAAAAGAATTTATGAGTAAAGTTATGAAGAAACCAATATATAAATAAATAAATACCAATCTCGAATTCTTTCTTAAGATGGACACTTTTCAAAATTTATATTCAACTAACGCATTCTGTGAAAACAGAAAACAGCCTATTAAACTTTTCCAATCTTGAATATTCTAAAGGTTCACCATTCATGATTCAATATTAACTTCGTTAAGCTTGAGTTTCCTTAAATCCGTGCCCCTTAAAAGAAATTTAATTCCAATCAGATTTTGATCCAAATTCATTGGAAGGGATTCTTAAAATTTTGCTGATTAAAATTGTAACAAAGATACTTTTATTTTCTTCCAGTATTTTAAAAATATTTGCAAAAACTAAGTGTCGATCTAAACTAATCCCTAAAACAAATTATGGCGTGCATAATTTCCTCCAGGAATTTTTGTCTTAACTTTATAATAGTAAAATACAAACCTTGCCGTTTCTTTCCACAAAACTTTTAGTACATTCCATTATCTCTATCATCCTTTCAATCTCAAAATGTTGGGAGAGAAAAAAACGACCCCACTTTATACCGTATTTCTTTGTTAAAACCCCAACCGCTTCCAATTCTAAACCCCTGATTCAAAATCCGTTGATAAAAAGCTTGGAAACTGGCAAGATCTTAATAATGAAAATACTAACGGATCCTAGTTGGTGATCCCATTATCTCACATTGACCCCCTGTCCCTTCTACACCCCCTCACCTCATGCTCAGAACGCCCAGACTTTTAAGCTGAGTGCGATTAAAGTATTAAAAACTTTTGCTTGTACTTTTGAAGCTCGAAAATACAATACCTGGATTGATATACAGAATAAGGATGGCAAGAAGTGAAAATATTGACGAAATGGATGGATAGGGATAATTCATTTTAATTCTTCCAAGTCTGGTACACAAGTCCTTGTCCTCCACTTTCTTCTTTATCATCTTCATATCCTCACACCACCCCTTGTTCCGCAACCAGGAGATATACAACAACTCCTGTAGTCATCATCTCTTTTCACGAGAAAACTTTCTTTGTCTATTAAGTTGTAAATAACTGAACTTTGTTATTTTATTTTCAAAACTGGGGAAAGGGTACCTCCCAAGTCCTCCTCGTTCTTCTCGTGAATTAGATGAAAGGTTTGGAAAAAACAGTGATTTTTTTTTTACTTTTCAGAGAATCACGTATGATCCACAATGAGGGCAAACAAGATTAGAGGGAATAAGGGTGAGTTGTTGAGTGAATGCACAAGTGAGTCGTCGGGGAGAGAGAGAGAGCGAGACAAGTTCTCGGAGTGAAAGTTCCTTTAAGAGTGAAAGGGGATGAGAGTTCCAAACTCCAAACCGACCAACTTACCCAAACTCTTTGCAAAAGTCTGGTAAATCTGGACGGACTGAGAGGGTAGTTTAGATTGTGCAGCTTGGATTTACCACCACGTGGTTATCCTCACTTCCAACCTCTGAGCTTGTAGTACTTGGAAATGCTAGAAAACTTACGACCTGCTTGTCTCGGATCCAAACCCGAGAATGAAGAGCAACCAGGGATGACCGCCCTAGACATCCGTTTTGCCTCCAACCCATTAACCTACTCTTAAGTCATCGATATTTGAATTTGGATTTACCGTTTTATTGACAGGTTTCAGAATGTTTTCCCTTTCAATTTGTTCGATTTATACTTTGTTGAGCCTCGGGACAGTATCGTTGGTTTGTTCTTTGTTTCTTTCTTGTTGCATAGATCATCTTGTGCAATTTTTTACAGTGGACTTTTAGCAGCTTACAATTAGGAGTTGCTGGAAGGTGGCATGATGGTTTGAAATAGTTTCATATCATAAGGGTTGTATTTATTTACAATAGCATATCTTTCTGTTCAAAAACAGGCTTATTAAGTACCGTAAAATTGAGAAGGATATCTTTGTTGTTTAAAATTTACACCAGTGTAAAATATTCAAAAATATTTAATAGAATGAACAAGGCTGATTTATGTTGTTCTATCATTTCCATGAAAAAATACATTGTTTCGAAATAAGGACTCACACTTTATTCTATAAGGTTCTGTTAAATCAGCATAAGTTGCAGGAGCTGCTCAAACATATTTCCCTTCTGTGCAAAACTTTCCGAGTCAGTCCAATCTGACATTTCTAACTAGGGATGAAAAATGTTTTCAAGGGAATTTGACAAAGTTTCCAATAGCCTTATAGCCTTGTGTATAAAGCTGTCCAATCTAATTGTGAGTTCATCATGGTAATAAGTAGGTGAGCCAGTTTGGTGGAAAGGAAAGAAAGGAACTGACATGTGAGTTTGGCTAACAATGCGGGAGTAAATCATTTTTATTATTAGAGAAAGGAGTTTGAGGATTTCAATAAAATATTGACTTTGTTAGCTAGTTTGGTAAGTATTGGGGTGGGTGTGGGATGAGGATCTACTCGCCTGAATTTGAGCCGAACCAACCTGACAAGGAGATAAATACCGATTGAGAAAATCCATCAAGGAAATAATAGGGAATAACAAGGGAGAGAAATCCGGTAAGCTCTTCCAACTTCTAAAGTCTCTTCTTATCTCTCTCAAAAATATAATATTCTTAATGCGAGGAGAGCCACTCACTCCCGCAGATGAAATTCATTCGGGGAAATTAATGTGCGAGTCCAAACTGATCAATCCAATCCATCACCCTCACTATGTATCTCTACGTATGTGTACACATGGATGTATAGGCTCCTACAATAACACTGAGACAAAGATAAAAATTTACGACTACTACATCCATCCTATAGTCAAAAGTTGAAGTCTAGCAGCCTTCCTTTAAGTAAGTAAATTAAATTGGGTGGCTTCACGTCTTTAGCAAACCGGATGGGCTGGTTACTTCCGCTTTCTCTATTCTAATCTAATACAAACGCCCCTGATCGCTTTCAGACATGACTAACTTATCGTACCGAATCTTTATAAATGTCCGTCCTGGCCCTCTTTTAACCATTCCTTACAATGTGTTTTGTACTTTGGCTAATCTATTATATTATTCCCTACTCTCCCTGGTGCAAGTACGAACTCTGGCTGGATCTCGACCTCCGGAATTATCACAAGGACGGGCGTATACACAAGGACCATTTATAAATGCAAGCACAGAATCATGTCTGATGAAACGGAGAAGGGAAGGCTAATTTGCTCTTAGTTTCAACTAAACCAGCAAGGAAGACTCATCCATTTGCCTTATATGAGTCTATAGAATCCGGTCGTGGTATATTCTAGTACAATGTGGAATCTATCTCTCTGGGAGGAAAAGTATCTGGGTGTATAAGTGTAACTAACATAATCTAGAGAGAAGTCTTCCCTATAGCAATCCGTTAGTATCAAGAGAAGCAGTAAACACTAGTATTGGTACTAAAATACTGAAGCATAGTAAGGAGGTGGTGGCCATCCTTCAGCTCCAATCTCACCATTCCTACAGCTACAAACTTACAATAACAAGTTTGACGGCTCCGCATCACTTAAATCTAATTTCAAAGTAAACTCTCCCAAAACTTCACATAATTGCATAAATCACACTCTAATTTGATCTCTTGGATGAATTTGAATGCCAGGGCTAGAGGCAGTTTGACTACAGTAGTATAGCGTCTCAAATGCAATAATATAGAGTAACCCAATCACCTTTCCCCTCCCTTTCTCCATCTAATGTCTACCAGAACACCTCTCGTTTTTTTACCTCATTCAACTCAATCCTCTCCGTAGATGTTTTTTACACTGTCAATCCAGCTTTTACACTTTACTTGGATTACGTAATGCTTTCTTAAAGAAGCTTACTTCAGCTGAACCAACTACCAAGGAGTTCAAGCAATGTGAAAAAAAACACGAAACAAAAACAAGGCATTTGTAAACGTAAACTAGAGATATAAGTTAGATGTAGTGCCAATGTCATTTGTTTTCCGATGGATGATTTGATACTCGTTCTTGTATTGATTTAATGGTTGGGAAAGGTCGTAGAAGGTTTCATTGCTTTAGATGTGGACTCTAGGAAATTGACTTGAAAAAACAGAATTAATTACCAAGTTCAAAAAAAAGTTCCTCCAGTGTACAAACAAGGATACGCATTAGATGTTCAATTGAAAAAATTTTCTGTAATATGATACAAAGTTTTCCTTTAAAAAGAAAGCAATAAAAAAGAGGTTAAAACCTGAGGTTAAAAGAGTGAAGATACCAAAAGACAGTTCAAATTGTCTGGGTCTATCAAGTTAATTAGTATCTTGGCAAATGGCCCTGTCTCATTTTGTTTTATTGGTACTCCTGGTCTATAACAAGATATTTCTTGTTGATAAAAAAGTTTATGGCGTATAAGTAATAAGTCCAAGGTTATAGGAAGAGGTAGGCTTAGTACTATATGCACCCTAGGTTCTAGGTTGTAGGTGGAATAGGGCAAGGGCGAAACATTTTATCTCTTTAATTGTATGAGAAATATATTGATTCCTTAATTGTCCTGATTCTCTTTCGCTCTGTTGGATTAAAGAGAGGGAGAGAATTTGGAGAGGCAAACAGCCAAATGGGCCGTCTAACTCGCCGCGGAAACAAAAGACTCGAGCAATGTGTGTGTATGTGTGGTATAGATATCCGTATCCCTACTGGATCTTGGACGGAGAGTCGATAGGCAATCAAGCTAAAAACTGCTCCTTTTAATTCTTTATTACTTTCGTACAGGTAAGTGAAAAGTGTAGGAAGAGAAACCCAGTGCCAGCCACAGATTTCTATTCCACAAAACTAACCAACAAATCTACAAAAATCCTACCTACACCCTTCTGAGGATATGACGATTATATTGTGGAAGGATATAAGATCTACAATCCAGCTATCAATAGCAATACATAGAGTCATAATGTAGTAGTGTATTTTACGGGTATTAAAATCTCGACTAATTGATTAGAGGAGTTTACGGATAAATTTTATATCATAAAAATTATACAAACATGTATTTTATGGTGGGAAAATGTAATGTAATGGAGTTCTTCACAAAGTAGTGGCTGTAATACTAAGGCTAAAAATTAAAAAGTCCTTTTTTAATGAGTTCAATAAAATTTACTATTTTATGTTTAACATCCCGCTAATTTCTCATAAAATACTTTATTTAGGTTTCCTAGCACTCCGAAGTTCATAGCATTGGGAATAGTAAAGCCCGGTGTATTTTGACAGATATGACATTTTACAAAATTAACGTTGTCCATCGAGGAGACTGAGTTGGACGCTGATACACGGCTTTTTTTAAACAACAAAACACAAAACTAAATACAAATAACCAGTTCATTAACACAATAAAATATTTAGTACTTGTACTGCTAAGACTGCTATGTATAAATAAGAAGATGATAGTTTCTATAAATGAAAGATATTATGTCTAGCAAATTGTAGAAGGAAAGTCCAAATATGCGGTTGTACAAGACCTTGGTTGAAGTCAATCGTTTTTCTCGAACTCTGAGAATTTTCTAAAGTTTCGTATTATCCAGCAAAGTTCTTCAGTTTCATGAGCTCCCCTTGAGCTCTTCCCCTACAACATGAGACAAATGAGGGGGCGAAATCCAAGCAGGTAGAACTACAGCTTGTCATCTTTACCGAACCTCAATGATAGACGATAGTATAGGGATAACAATGCAATAGCGATTGATGGCTTTTGAAAGTCTAAAATCCAAGAAAAGCTTAATCTGCCTCGGAAGCATCCTCTTGTTAAATCGTAAGTCAAGTCAGCAAAGTTTGAAGTGGGATCCTTTGGCTTTCTTTAGTGTCGTAATTTAAGACTCCTCTCTCCTTCTTCTTATATAGTCCTTGTGAGGAACTTGAGTTGGGGGAACAACATGAAATTCTCCAGTACCAATCCGACGATGGCTTGTAGTATTACCCCCAATGAAATCGGTTATTATTGCACACAGACTTCTTCATCTGGGATTTCCACAAATCCGCTAAGAGTTGGTTGAGCCGAGATGGATAAAATTGATAACAGAAAGGTGATAATGAAAAGGAATCTTAAAGTAATCTAAAGATATTGGATTTGGTGACGATGCTCCGTCACGTTCATCCACCCTTGTCCTCTCCCTAACTCCCGGGAGGTATTCCTCCTTCGTTCTTGGTAGTGCTTTAGACTTTCTTATCATTTACTGGCGACTGGGACAGTCCCAACGTGAAAACTGACACTATTATTGGCAATGCTTTCCCCTTTTTCTTACTCCAGTTTCTTGTTTCCTGGACCAAACTTTACAATTATCTTATTCAAGTATACGGGTGAATTGAAAACTCGGTTTTACAATTGTTGTTTCAATTATATACAAATTTTTGCATTGGAAAATACGAGCGAAAACGTATATGAATATTTTTATCTTTTATCAGTATTTTATCTTGTAAACTAACAAATATCCCAAATGCCTTTATAATTTTAGTATGTAAATTTAGTAAAAACAATCATTTATCTATCAATTTGTATAAAAAATATGAAAATCCGCGCATTCTATTTTCCAATTTCCTTACCTGCAATTAATTGGTTATTACAGGTTGTGACAAAATTAATCATGTACTCTTTCTCAGAGTCTCCTAGCCTTTCTGTGTTCAAAATTTTCACTCATTCACTATCTTGCTAAACTTGACAAGAATGTCTTCATGGCCTGCTATTTAAGAATGAGCGAAGTGTGAATGCTTCTGACTCCTTAGTGTTAATTATTGCGAACATCAGAACAGCCTTGTTGAGAGGTCGTGGGGGTGGCTGAAACATTTGTACATATTAGTAACCAAATAACTTAATATATTATAATTGAACGTTTTTATCAAGTCCAAAATTTAACCGAGGCTCAAAAATTGTTTTAAATCCAAACTCTTTGCTCATCCGAATAAAACATGTTGAAATTCGATCTCAGACTGAGATTCAATACCAAGTTAGTATGAATTGAAGTCATGTTTATCTCCTTAAGATATCAGATAATTTATGATATAAATAAATAAAATCAGTCTAAGACTTTAGAAGATATTACGATTCAAAAGCGAGGGTTATACGTGGCTCACCATGTATATTACAAAGAGTTTTATAATGTATAGCTTGAAAAGCAGACGATTGTTCATTAATTTAAGATAAAAGATTGATTTATAAACCAGTATGAAGTACAAGGATATTAGAATTATCCTGCTTGGATAAATCTGATTTGATTCTGGCTAAAAAGTAAGTCTCTACCACTTCAAGAGTTAAGGGAAGTGCTGAGCGATACCATCTCCTCAGGCTGGTATCGACCTTAATCTTTCAATAGTATGGATTCGCAAAGTACAAAGAATTGAAACAACATGAACACCAATGAGGGGAAAGGGTTGAATCTTAGTAACGTATTGCTATAGGAAATAGGTATTATTTTAAGACGATGCACTACCGGTGGAATTGATGTCGGTGTAAATCAAGGGAAGTTGTGATTGTCGGTATTTGATGGAATTTATGGATATGGAAGAGGACACATTTTATTCTCTAAGAGCAACTGAACTTCTGATACACACTCACATACTAATAGAACGTGTACGTAAATGCAAGGGATAAATTGCCTCGATAAAGACTTCTCCAGCTTCGCATCTTGTAACTTATCTATTTCTTCTCAAGTCCTGATTCCTTAGAACTCAATGCCTCCCCTTATTCTTTCCCAACTGTTTATTCCTCTCTCCTTTCTGTGCCTTCAATTCCAAGCTCGGGAATGCAAAATGGGTTATACTTAGACCAAAGGATGATGATACGTCCTTCTCCCTGTAATAATGCCACCATAGTTGTGTATGCTATGATGATGGGGGCAAATGGGAGAAATGAAGGGAAGAAAATAGTAAAAATTGCAGAGGAGAAAGCAAAGAAAAATATAAAAAGGAAATGGACTTTGTTACTCCCTCTTGGATGGAATCATCAAGATGATTTCCAGTTTTTTCTCTTTAGTATCCACCAGCCAATGTACAACTGCTAGTGTATCACTGTGCAAATCTACATTGACGCTCCATACACACTACTAACAGAGAAATGTACCTTTAAGGTTCTAAGTGAAATACTCGGAGATAAGTAGGCAGTAATGCTCGTTGTAGAATGTTGCCTTGTGCTATTCAATGATGCCCCGAGTCAAACTATCACTCTACCCCATTACTCTTTTGAAAGAACCGAGAGAAAAAATCTTCACACAGACATTGAGACTTCCAAGAATCTCAACACTGTGTATAATGGTATGGAAGACACTCAACGACTCGACACTTGCAATTGTAATCGCCATAAGGTTACGCATAACAGCCTTGGCCAAAACAGACCTCATTTATCTATCAGCATCTCAAATCCCGACAAACATTTCCTTAAGTCCTCAAGGTGGACTTGGAAGAATTTGGGTTTAAAAATCCCTTGTGTAACTGTGTACAAAAACTTTGGACAACAAAGCCAGTGCAGTATATCCTTATTTCGGATTCACGACTAGCTATTACCATGCGAGGTGTGTCCGATTCTCGACCCAAACTTTCTTTAACCTCATTATCAACCAAAATTGCTTACGAAGGAACTCTCTCCGGTGTTGGTTGAGAAGAGATGGTATGTTGTGTGTCAACACTTCCTTCGGTTTTTTCCCTTGGCTTCGTAATGATGAAAGGATGCGGATGGGGGGAACTTGACTCATCAGCATTTTTAGGGGAGTTGAGAAATCCCCAAACTTATTCTATGGGCTTCAGTAACTGTCAATTCTAAATACAGTTCCGTCTTCTTCTTTTTTTTAAATGTGTAGATGGGGAGGAAATTTTAGTGGAAAGTCTTTCTTGATCAGGGAGATTGAAAAGAGGGGATCCTTGATAGTGAGTTACGGATGCACCTTGACATTTTAACTTTGTAATCCTCTGTGTAATATTTTGAAATATTCCGACGATGTGGCTTAATTGAGTCATAGCATTGAAAATATGTGAGTGCATATTAATTGGAGACCAATAGGAAATTTTAAGGTGGATTTGGTGCCGTGGCAGTTGTGCTGTGTCTGCGGATCGAGATGGATATCTATGGAGAGCGTATAGGAAAGGGTTCGGGAATAAGTAGGTTATTGTGAGACAGGTGAAGTGTGCCCCCTCTTGATCCGGGTAGAATGCCTATCAAACCGTCCACCGATGTTTGACTAAGGTTAAGTGAATCTTGTTCAATATTCATGGCCTTTCTCCCTCTCGTGTTTTCCCAGAGGATGATATTATTTCATAAATTCCGTTTCTTAGTCCCGAAGGCAGTTTTGGAGTTGGAACTAGGCAGGTGTATTTATTTCAGGGGATTATGCATATCCCTGCTCAGTGGTTGAAAATACTCGATAGAATTGCTAAAAGTGGTAAATTATGGAATACAATTTGAATAATTTGTTTGGAATGCAATATGTCACAGGTGCCGGGGTTCTCATGATGATGATCCTTCTCTTTACCCAAATCAAATAGAATTCCATGAGGACAGGACATGAAACTGATGATATCAAAGCTCACCAGCCCATAAAACCCAACGTTCTCACGAATTCGAAACTTCTATCAAAACCAAGGCTGTTGCTGTCTGCCTATCTTCAGCTATATCTTTTAGTCAAAAGTAAAACGATCTGTTGTTTTTTTTCAGCCCTGCTACCGATCTCCTTGTTGATTTTATGGAAACAACTATTACATATTTATGTGTGAATTTATCCGTGCAATATTGGAATTTTATTCTATTTTATTTACGATCTTTTTGAACTAAGCATCGAATTGAATGTTATGTCAGTTTACATCCGGTTGGTTTTGTATGAGCCAATTCAACCGTAATTGTTTTTATCATATAATTTTTATCCATTAAAAATCAAACAATACGACCCAACTAGATTAAAAAAAGCTGAATGGAAGAGGGAAAAAACAGGATTGAAATACAAATGGCTTCAACGTTTCAATCGGTATGTGAATTATAACCTTTCAGAAAGTTGGATTAAACAAGATGACAGAACGGATGACAAAATTGAGTGATCTCTGCACCGACATGACGTTACAAAAGAGTCCGTATTGAAGGAGAGAGATTGCATCCATGATTGATTGGTTAGTAATCAAGATTTAGATGCATAATGAGCTAAGGCCAGCACTAGCAGAGAACTTGTGCAAACCAAGTTTCTCAAGTTTAAATAGAGAACCAACACAACAACCCCCTAACAGACTATTCAAACTCTCCAGCTATTCAGCCAGAATGTTGAATAGGGTGAAAGTTCGGGAACGTCAATGCAATGAAGTGCGTCGCCCCAGCTTACAATTTACAGACTAGAGTTTGAGTGCTTCGGTCAATCTTATAAATTTAAATCCTTAAATTTATTTATAGTCAAGGATTCCATAGGCTTATCCAACCTTAGCACACACGTAGATAAATATTTTCAGCTATTAAGACAACTCAGCGGTCGGTCACTAGGTTGAAAATTGTAATAATAATGTTAACCTGAACTATGTCCATGAATCTCTCTCTGTTTTATTACGTTCCAGTCCTAATTCCTCAGGGGTTGCTGGAGAGTAGGTAAATTATCTTGTTGTGGTTGTTTGTGTGAAGGGACTCTGAATTGAAAGAAATGATGAGAGATAGTGAGTGTGAAGTGAAATGAAGAAGGAGCCTCGGCCTCTTGTTGCCCATTCTCATAAGTAAGAAAGATACTCACATTTCTACACTACGACTTTCTCCCTCTTGCTACAACTTGATAAGTAAGACAAGGGGAGAAAGTAAAACGGCGACGAGACTTTTGGCTCCATGAAGATGAGAGGCTGTTTGTCTGGTCTGACTGGATCTATTTCACAGCTCAATATACATACATCCTCGTCTATAAATGAATCTCCAGTACTATTACATACAGATAGTAGTCCGGAGCTCTGGAGGTCCCGACAGGGAGGATTGGATAAAGGGAATTTTTATATACGACTTCCCCCTCATATAAAAGTAAATCAAATTTCTCTCTGTTGTAAAAACCCTCTTAGGTTGCTCCATATATTTTCCGATTTGGACACAAAGAAGTGTGATGGCTCTGTGTTTAGAACACAAACACAGACACACACACACGCGAGGTTCGAGAATCTAGCACCTATAAGCCAGATCCATTCCCTGATTTCAAATAATATCATCCCACAGCAAAGGATCTTACAAATCTCTGTGGCATCCGATTCAGATAGGTGATAGTTGATAGTCTATCTAGCCTTGCTTTTACACCCAGGTTCCAATTCGTACACCCTCTGCCTTATGTATCTTCCTCAACATGTTTATGCTATTGTACAAGGCTAGGTTTTTTCTTTTCTCAGTGGCCCGCTTCTGTTCCATGTACACAGGAATACATAAGCACCCTTGTTCTCTTCCCAAGTCCCGGAGAAAGCAATGACTTGGAAATCAGAGGAAACATCTTTGTTAAGCCGAAAAGTGAAAAGAGGCAAGTTGCTGTCTAATGGTGTTGCATTTGCAGTTTGCTTACATCAAGCCATCCAAACTCTCCTTGACTCTCATCTATCTATGCCCGATGGTGGAGTCTGGAGCTCCTCAGGATGGGATTCCATTACTTTGTATACGAGAGTAGGCCTATCTTATAACCGGACGTAGAGTATTCGAATCTTATCGAACACTCTCAGATTCCTGATATCAAATCCTCTGCAAACTCTAACTCTCTCTCTCCCTCTTCTAACTTCTGGGGGATGGGAATGAGAAAATATTCAACTGTCATTCAAATGTGATGGGAAATTTTTCCTTGTGATGAAAAATGAAATGACACTGGGTTTAAAACCTCTCACACTACTCAGTCATTCTTTTACAAGCTCCTTATACACAGTGTAAATTAATTATACATTTCACTTTCAAACCTTTTACTCCTGTGATTTAAGGAGGTTGAAGGCCATGGTAGTGTGTCTATCTATCGTTTCTCTCCAGCCATATTATTATTTCACAGCCAAACAAAACTAGTATCTGATTACAGTTCTTGGAAAGTAAAATACACTCTACCTTCTCCTTTTATAAACCACAATGTCTCCTTCCTTACCATTTGTAATTTTTCATCCATATCTCCATCCTACCTATATCTTCCTATTCTTATCTTGAACAGCGGATTTGGAATTCATTCTCTTCCCGTTTTCCCCTTTAAAAATTACACTGTCTCACTAAATCTAGAAACAATGTGTGAAGCCAGAATAAATAAAAATGATAACTAAATGACTCCACACGCATTCAATCAGTTATTTTTTGCATTCTCTCCAGAGTTTATTATCCAGTTAAATTCTGAAGAAGGAAAAAACCCTGAGATTTTGGGCGTGTCGACTTTCTCTGCGGACTTGAGATAATTCTTCATTCTAAGGCCTTTTAAACTTGAAAGGACACTCGAACCAGAGAGACAAGGGAGAGAAAGTCGCCGAGATAAGGAGGAATAGACGAGTGACCAGTTCATCTATATCAAGGGTGACCATCAGGGAAAAAAAATCTTGGCCCAACAGCCTGGAGTCACTAGAACCCCATAAAACTGATAAAGAGGAATGAGAAGGGTAGGAATAATGGTTCCAAAGAGCTCTTGTACATACTAATGTACACATACGAATATATATGTATATATATATGTACGTATTACATGCCGGTACTATTTTTTGTAGCATAGGAGCAGGGAAATAGCAACAGCAGGAAGCTGTGCACATTGTACATCTCGTATCTACGGGGTTCGACCAGTCCATTCAATATCTCTGACTGATCATACATCCCTGTCCAGCCCGATTACGATTACTCCGCGGGATATCAGATTAGTTAGGATGGGGAGTGGGAAAATGTGGCCCAAGCCCCATGGTGACCCATGGGCCCAATCCCCGTAGACTCTCTCATACTCCTTGTGCGTAAGTACGTGTTGGGGCCAAAGGGCCTTAAGCGCCGAAATCCCTTCGTGATCACTTCTCAGGCTGGTGATTGATGATCTACATGTTTCACTCTGTTATACACCTCTTTACTTTTTCTTAGAAATTTCTCTTGTGTATTTTTTTTTACATTTCACTCTGCAAAACCACTCGAGAATCTTGATTCGGGTAAAGCCAGGGAGATGGGAAAAGATCGTTGTACTTTTATAGTGAGAGTAAGGCTGGGGATTTGAATTCTCTATTGTATGGAGTCCAATCTCGGACCACTAATTACCAATTCCCCATCGGTGTAAATAAATCTCATACCCATTACATGTCATTGACAGAGGTCCATTTATTATTGGGATTTATTACTAGTACCAAATCGTCTTGTAATTCCTAGCCTTACTTTTTGCAATATTTTGAGGAATAAATATCCTATGCAGAAAAAATCAATTAGACTTTTGCAGATCACATATACAATTTTATAACTCAACTCTTCGGCTGGTAGTTGATAATATTATAAGCTGTTAGGAACAGGGCATCATTATCATTTTCTGTAAATTAAAAAGTCAAATCAGCAGAAGAATCCCAGCGCTTTTCTTGAGAGGTCTATGAGAAGATTTGTAGTCAACTGAAATCAGAGAGTTTCTAGAAGAAATAGAAACGAAAAAGCAGTGAAACGATGAAGGGAATGATATTAAATGTTTTAGGAATCTCAAGATGCAATGAAAATGACTTTTAAGGAGATGGAGATGGTAAAATAGTCTACGTGCCATGGCATTATGCACTTATGAGAGAAGATATCATAACAATATTATTAGTAACAAACGATGGTGGAAGGGTTCGCTCGACGGTCATATGACGGAATGTATGTATATGAATATAATAAAGATTCTGAAATGTTTAAAATGAGACATATCCATCTCATAACATTATAATTCTGGCTCAAGGGTAGTAGGTTAGATGGTAGGAGTTGACGATGTTCCAAATTATAAAATAAATCTTGAAATCACTTTCCTTCCTTGAATGTTGTGTATGCATGGCTGACGGGCAAAATAATGTTCGCAACGGTTCATTAACACCGAAGTTTGGTCTCCGCAGGCTCAGACGCGTCTTAAGAAAGAAAGAAGGAGGAAAGGCAGCTTTATTCAAAAACAATTTGGAATTTGTCTTTCTTGGAAATCATACCGAGTTCCTTTCCTCTGACCATTATATTATAAGCTCATCATTTCTGCTATTGTTTGACTTTGGATATCCATCCAATAGTTCGGAAATAGAGATATAATCTGACAACGTATTCTAAACTTACAAATCGATGGATTCATTACCTGATATGATTGAAGCGATGTAAACTATAGGTACCATTCAACCTTAGCACATGTACATGTCGAATTCTTATATTACTTATTACTTTAAGTTTCTATTATCTTGGTTTGTTGGAATTTCAATCCTATTTTACCTACTGTGCTTGGATTAAATGTCCAAAAAGATTCCAACAAATCTCTGAATGGAGTAATTACTACATAGCAGATTTGATATATTGTATTAAAAAATTATTAAAAAATGGAAACATCACATCCATTTCACATTTCCACGTACCCCTGCACACATTGATTTAACATATCCGGATCATTCGTTTGGATTAACTACACTAGACTTGGCTTTTACAAAGAAAAAAAACGCATTCCCATAATAATCTAACGTAGGGAAGCCTATATAAGCTGGAATCGTCGGTATGAGGGATGTGTATAGACAAAGAACAAGAAAAACTATGATTTTTGGTGGAAATGACTTTTTTGGAGGGGAGAGGAAGCAGAGGATGACATGGTCCCTCGTATACAGTTCCACTGTTACAAATACTACTTGAGAGAGACAGGAGTAGTATGGGGAAGTAACAGAGGACGGGGAAAGTTTTCAACTTGTCAGCAGTTGGGTAAAGAATTTTCTCCCCATTATATATCTATCGACCACATCCGGGAACATGACCCGCTTGAACTCCACGAACAAGGACAGAAACCTTGAAAAACAACCAGACCGACGTTGCCAACATCAGATATAAAATCATAACATGACCCCCACGACCAGAACGGACCCACAGGATCCAGTTCATCTATTCACCTCTATCTATATACGATTACTTTGAAAGAGGTCCGTTGACAAGGGTGGAGGCAATGTTTTTGAAGCAACGGATGGGTTGGGTATATTCCAATCAAGAAGTTGTATCACTATGAAAGTTCCTTGTACTCATTGTTGGGAAGATTACTTTGTCAGACTGTTGAGACTTGTATCATCATCATTCACATTTTGATGTAGCGGACAGAAAGGGAAGAGGAGAGATTTGGATTTTTTGCTGCCAAAGAAGAAGTTCTTTCTTTAAGTTGATTCTCTTGACAAAGTTAGTCTTCTCAAGAGTTCCAACTTAATTTGCCCCTACTTATCAACACTAGTGAAATTATTCATCGCATCCCACGATGTGACAATCGGGCTGCATCTGTCACCTTGGCTGAGTTCCTTTTCTTAAGTACTCAAAGCAGTACCGGCTCCTGTAGCTTTTTCACTTTTCCCTCAACATGCCTCTTCAATAAACTTAACGACTTTCCTTTCACTAAAGCTAACTTATTCCCCATTTCCTATAATAATTTGGCGAGGGCTTGTGTTCTCAGCGGGCAAAGTATCATGTGAAGTATCTCTGTGTTGATTTCCTTGGGAATTAGCACCGTAAACAGTGTGAATATTTCCCTTACTACTAATCTTTTGGCCTTAGGCAACTTGCAACTTTATATGTAGATTAGAGCGGAAAATATTTCGAGTGGTGAGTAGAGCCTATGCAAAAGTTGTAAAACATGGCCTGCCTTCTGGAAGTTGTTGAATGAAGAGAAAACAATTTTGAAAACTTTTTTTTCTCAAATTAAGTAAAGTTCCATGTCATCTTTAACCTGGTTGACCTCATGTTTTTTTCTACATTTTCCTAAGAAAGTATCCTTTGACCTTTTATCCCCAATAGTTTCTTTTACTCTAAAGCAACTGACTCTTCAGAAAAAAATATATTGTCCAGTTCAACATACCGAATCTAGCTTGTAATTATCTATCCTTCTTTAAAAAACTCGAAGAAGAAAAAATAAAAAATATTAACCTCTTTGTCAAACTTGCCTAAAAAGCCAGAGAAAATTTACTAGAAAATAGCTAATTCGAGACGACACCCTTAAGATGTAAAACCTCCATATGTGTATACTTGTGTACCTGATTGTAAAGGCTAATGGCCACATCAATCTAGTTGAATAAATAAATAATAATAATAATAATAATAATAATAATAATAATAATAATACTCTAAAGCAACAAGCCATCCCGTATTTTACTTAACACTACTTTACAGTATCCCGATCGCTTGAACAAACCAACATAACATTTGGGTAATCATCTGATTTCCCAAAGACAACGATTTAAGGATTTATCCGTGATGAAAGTAATTGTCAAAAAAATAAGGTTCAATCATCTAGTTTGAAGCCGTTGGAAAGAATTTCAGTTCTACCCACCACCGCTCTAGTTTAGGAAGGTACTCTTGACTTTTGGTTAGGATGGGACTTGGGGCAGAGACTTTTTTGTACAAGGAGAAGGAGACACAGAGTGGTCTTAAGAGTCTTCCTTGTGAAATTAGCATTTGAAAGTTTGTTGCAGGAAGTGGAAGGATTGATGATAGATAGTCTTCTTATCATCCACTTTTCGTCCCTCTCCTCCAGGCCTTTCCTCGTTACACATATTAGAATATCGCATGTAATATCAGACATATCATCCTATAAAGCTGCACTCTCTACGAGGATGAGTTACACCCTTTCCTCTCCTTATTCGTCCACAGACTCCCTATTATTATTACTCCAGGATAGGGAGATGAGAAGAGCGTCGAGCTAAGAGATTGCTCCAGAGGAGAGAGGGAACTGGGCTCAAGAGATGTTCTCTATACTATTTCTGGGTGAAAGTTTTAGGAAGATGATCATGAGCTGTGGCAAATTTTTTTTTGCTTAATCGGCATACATGGAAGCAGGGAGGCAGAGATGGAGATTCTAGATTCTTATACAGATTTACTCACATCTATGAGAAAAGGGAGAAAGAATGACATGGGAAGATAAATGCTTTGGGGATACCCCATGAATGAAAATGGGAAATCATTGTCAAACACTAAATCTCGATTCGGCTACTTCAACATCTCTCCTTTTCATCCACAAGCCTCCTGCCACCATCATCAAACTGCCACAACCAAACTTACTGTCGCCTACTATCGCCCAATTCACACTGCCCTAACTGCATATCACTCTTACTCAACTTTCTCCAACCAGTCACTACTCTCTAGGCACCACAATCTTTCACTTTTAATTCTATAGCTTTTAAGTCAAGGCGTTTTTTTTCAACAGAGTAATGTCTGTAAAAATTAAGTCATGCATTCCATATAAGATTATTTCAGGAGTAGAATACATATAGTTTGAATTAATAGGATGATGTTTATCTAGTATATTAATACTTTTAGGAAACATAAATTAGCTCTTTGGCAGCTCTCAATAAGTTAATTGTCAGTCCTTATCTTTTTTTGTAAGAATCACATAATGGCACATAATGGCAGATTACACTTTAAAAAGGGTTTAATAAAGGTAAGAATGCTATCATACAAGGTTGTAATTTATGGAAACCAATTGATCTTAAAAATTTAAAGCTTCATAAAAATAAAATCAAAACTGTGAGTAAAACTGGCAAGATATGTTTCCACAGCTTGCCTCTTCATAAATACGCCATGGAGAAAATAAAGATATATTATATCTTTGGAGTTCCTTTGTATAAAATAAGCCCATGAAGATATATAAACATACATATTGATATATTGTGTAGCGACATACTCCCACATTCCTCCCTTCCGAAGCAGAGCCTTCCAACTGTGACTCTGTTGAATTCATCCATAAAGCCGTAATACACTTAACAGTTTATGTAAAATGGAGAAGATGAAGAAGAGAGCATCAGGATCGTCGTCTTCTTGTCGGAGCCCAGCTCTTTCTTCTTCAAAGGGCTTCTTCAATCCTTTAAAAATAACTCGTTTGCCATAAGGAAGGCATGTAGCAAATCTGGGCTACTTTCCCCTTTCTCTTTTTTCTACTCTCTCATAGCTTTTAGGTTCTACGACCAAATGGTTTGAAACACACCAAGAACCATTACGCTTGTTGGGACTACTTGGGACGTGTATTATACAATACACATATATTATAATACTAGCTTATAAGCCCGCGTCGCGAGCAGGGGGCTACTAGCTGCCGGACAGGCTCATAATAAAAAGTGCACCGTTTGACTTTTGACACCACCGTTTATCGAATCAGTGAAGACCCCAATAACTGCAGGAGGGGAACTTATAATTTGCACACTGATTTGCAAAACTGTATCGATTTTAGAAATATGTCTGGTAGTTTTGGAGGAGATGGAATTAAGCGTGCATACATAAGAAGCGCAGCATCAACCGCGCTTTATCATCTGTAAGTGGATTACATCACGGAAAAGGACATGTGTGTCGGCCTGGAGGGAAGCATTTTATTTTTCAAGATGGTATTGTTATCCCCATAAAGATATGGGTACAAAAAGATTTTATGGACTGCAAAGTCAAGGGAAGAAGAATTGAGATTGGAGAAAGAACTCTGAGAAAGAATACTTAACTTTCTCGACAAGACTGACCCAAGACAGTAGGGGCGATACAGACGAGGTCGACACAAAGACCAACCATTTCAAAGATGCAATAAAGCCCAACTTGGTCTCCTTCCTGATCTCATGAATATGGAGGACTAGCAGATCAATTTGATAAAAATGAGTAACTTTGTAAGCCAACATTTCCTCATAGCTCTCTTAGTGAATGAAGGGGGGAAAGTGAAAGCGTTTAGCAATCCACAATAACCTATCCAGCTTTTATGTACAAATTCATTAACTCCTGCAAGATTCGTCTGTCTGGGAGGCATAACGTGCAGTTCTTATGGGATATAATTCTTACAAACATAGCCAATCTCTATCCCCATACACCTGCATTTAAAACTATTTGGTATGTATTTTGAAAAGTCTCAGATAGGAACCTATACGTACCACACACCCTGCTATGCAGAACAAAATCAGCCTGAGAAAGTTGACGTTATTTATTATTTAGAAAATGTCTGGGTGTAAGATTTCAAAGTCTTATATCATCTTTCAGGGGACAACTTTCCCTTCTCCTGTAGCTGTGAGTAGTTTGAAAAGCGGTGGATGTTTTGAATTTCACTCCAGTACTTACCACACCTATGATAATATGATATGCATGCATACTTTCCAGATATCCATAATTTAGAGTATTATTCCCCGCATTATGAATGGGACAGGATTGGAAGCCATGAGATGATGATATTGGAAAGGGAAGTATTGACAGTGAATTGGAATGGAATCGGCAGTGTGGGTATTTGGCAGCTCTAAACTTGTTACTTGTAAGTTTGTATGCATACAGTTAAGCAAAATTCTAACCGAGTTCAGCTCATAGATTGCGGATACAGAAGAGTGTTGAATGTTTGCTCAAAAGGGTCGCCATAGTGGAGAAGTCATCCTGTCACTGTGAGAAGCTGTGATGCTGCCATCCGTACTGTATACGAAGTATATGGGGTGCCATTTCAGTTTGGGTTCCAGTTCTGATTCTAAGAGTCTAGTGGATGGAGAGACGATATAATATATTTGAAGAAGTGTAGAGTGCTGGAGATGGAATGGAAGGATAGGATGGAACTCAGTACCTCATTAATCTCTGCCTCTGCACAGATCGTAATGATTACCAGAAGCTTTTGCCCCGCGACATTCAGCCAAGATGAACTATGGAGTTCATGCCATTTGGTTAATTAAGATAAGGAGATGAAATGACATTTTAATGGTGTGTGCTACGCTTTATATGTTCTCAAATCCATGATATTCCCAATTACCCCTTCGTCCTCGTCGTCCAAGCATATACTCTCTACCTCCTTTCCAAGGTATGGATGTAACTGGAAACCTACACCCAACTGACTCACAATCAGTTCTCACGGATCCCTTTTCACCTCTCTGGGCTACAATCGTTGATGGCAGTAAAAGTCATTCACTACCAACACTTTCTCTACACAATCAGAGATATACAGTTCACCCGGACTAAATACAGCACACAAATTCCTCATCTACTACCAGAACATCCCATCCTTATTTCACAATTATACCTCATTATTTATTATATTATACATATATCTACACTTTCAAGTAATTTGATTCCTCACCCTCTCAGCCTGCTTCTTGTGTCGAGACTATAGAGTCATTAAACTGCTCCCTTGATTAAAGAGAATGCTATCTATCAGTAGTTTATCATGAAATCATGGGCATTTCAACCCTTTATTGCCGACACAGACGTACACAGCAGGTAAAACCATGTGCACTACACAGATAGTGTGTGGATAATATTTTATTACCATGGCTAACCTTATTCAATTGGTTTGGAAATATGTGGACGTTTAATTTATAATTTACTGTCCACTTCCTGTCTTATCTTGGGTCAAATACAAGTCTATGCATTGGAAATTCACTTAATTTCCTTCATTTACTCCCTTGTTAAGCGGTGGTATTTTTCTAGTTTCAGATATGGAACAAACTCCATTAAAAAAGTAGTAGTATAACGAGCAACAAGCATAGGAAAAAAGTTAATAGTTATATTTTTCCAGCTAACCCTAGACTGAATCTTTACACCTAGAAAAACATGTATAGGTGGATATAATAGTCTTGTGAAGTTTACTGCACCTCTTCAGACCTGGAGTTATTGACTATTGCGTATAAGACCAGAGAGAGAGAGAGATTTGTGTGTAGATGTGGGTGTGGGTGAAAGTTGAGATGAGAATCAAATCCTATGCAAACAGGAGAGAATCCTCAGAAAAGAGTCGGAAATCTCTCACCTACACATCAACCTCTGGCAAATCTGAACTCCACAGCCAGTATGGTATATGTGCCATGGTGTTGTGTAAATATATAAATAAATATAATGGATGAAAGTATGATCCTTGTCACCTAAGACTAAATCTGGAAACAAACACATGGGTCCTCTCTCGTCTGGGAAAGTTGGAAGAGCCAGTCCAACTTTCTCCATCCGTGTCATTCGTGTAAGAGTAAATCTGTAATGTGGAAATCCGAAGCGATGCATATGATATGATGATGATGTGGTTTGGGTGGTGATGGTTTTTGGTGATGATATTATGAGTTCAGTCAATATAGAGAATGTAGAAGGATGAATAAAATCTTGAAATAACCAACACAGACCATTCATTTTCATACAACTCTTGAACAACCTCAACTCAAGAGCCCTTTTCTTCCCTTTCTGTTCCATTTTGTCCCGTCCTTCTTTATTTCCTGGAGTCAGACTCGCCTTCTTCCTCCATGTAAACTTTGTAAAATGTAATCCAGAGCATTTACTTCATTCAATCTCTTTTCACTGAAGCAAATTCTGTCCTCTGCTTTCTATATTCCATTCCCTCATTACTTTTGGATTCGAATTCTTCAATAATTGCATCCCTCCCATATGGCAGCATGGGCTTTGCTTTGTTGCTCTTTCCCAATTTCTACCTTCGTCGATAAAGCCTTCAATTTTATAGTCTACGTTGAGCTATACGGGAGGAAAGCATTGCATTGGGAGCTCTGGATTTTAAATAAATCATACATAGCATTCGATATAGCTGAAAGGATATGAATGAGGGGTTGTAGACTAGTTCAATGGTTTTAGAGGATGATCATATTTATTTTCATGAATTGGCACTGGATTGAGGTTTATATTTTTGTTGGCAAGTATGGCATTATTAAAAAGAAACTTAAAGATTCATTTGAAGTCTTGCATTTTATTTCGCTACACAGTCGCAAACAAAGTATCGTTATTTATCACACTAGCCTCTTAATAAGATTACACTTCATTATGAGGTATGGAAAGTAGTAAATCTTAATTAATAAACAATAACTGATAATAACATTGTAGCAGTAATAATGTAATAACAATATGTATTCGATCGAAGGGACATTTCGCTTGCGGGGTGGAACGTGTCCCGTATAAAATGTGGCACAGGCAAACTTCGACGTCTCTCTCTCTCTCTCTTACAGCTAGAAAGTCAGTTTCTCGAGATTTCACACTTTAACTCTTTAAGACTTAATTCATTACTTGATAGCTTAATTAGGTTGGTAGCTGTGAAGGATTTCTCCTAATGTCAATTGTACATGGTACATGGTTACATAGTAAAAAACAGGGAATGGGATTATAACAATAACAATGTTTCGCTACACTTAGATTGTATTTTTTAAGGTATGTTAGTCTTTATATGAAATGCTACCGTACTGACTCTTAAGTATCCCCTACATACTTATTAGTTAATATGTACTGTAAATCTTACATGGTCAATTATATTATACAATCTCCAAGTCCATTTTCTTGTTTATATCTGCACCAGGAAGGGTCCATGAGTCCAAGATACAATAGACACGGATACTCAATGCTCATACTGTAGTGTAGTACACATAAATATGGTCTACAATTTTAGAACTAAAGCAGTTTAGGTATATGTGGATAAGAGATTCCTTAAAAGTTAAAGGAGAAGACAGTCATCAATAAACCCATAGGTTAGCAATACAGAACATCATTGGGAACAAGCTAGGTGTCTTAAATAAATAGTTAATTCATACTCTTGGATCTTCAATACCAATTCCCTCAAATACAATAACAGTAGGAAGAAAGTCATGTTTTACAGCTGTTTGCAGACCCAACAAATATCACTCATCAGTTGCAAAATAATCATCTTTATCTCTTGTCACAACTTGCTTATTCCTCCCTACATAGTACAGTATTAAAATAAGGCAGAACCAAGATTCAAATGAGACACCTAACATTAAAGAAAACATGTCTTATACACATGGTACATGCAATTAGTTCCTCATACATGTGTAAGTAGGTGGTAGGTAATTGAATAAAATGTCAATAATCACTTCATCAGTCTCTCAATCAGTTCATCTTTTGTGAAGCAGCCTCAATTGTAATCATAAAAAAAAATTTGCAGAGTAAGTTCAGGCATCAGATTGAGATTGGACAATCTATCAGATTCCAGCCTATAAGCACCTATCAACTTATAAATCGACTTTCATATAAAGCTTTCAATCGAACCTTCATCTACTTCATAGAATTATGAAAAACTCAGACTTTTAAGGGACTTTAATATAGCAATTTTGGTAGTGGTTTTCTCACTTTTGCTAGGTTGAGGTTTTAGGAATTCCATACCTTAAAGAGTAGAAATTGTGTAGATGTCAAGTGTAAATTATTGTCCAAATGATAGAATTTGGTTGATATAAGTATGAACGTTAGCCATTCATAATTTTACTTCTGGAACAAAACACAAACTAGGTATATTGGTGTAATGATAAGCTAACAGCAAATATAAAGCAAACAGGACAATTCTATATATATAATATACAGGATATAAGACTACGCTTTTAAATAGAGAAACAATGCTATGAAGCATTTATCAACTGAATACCTTGCCTCACATATCTGACGAGATCTACTAACGAGCTATGTAATGTTAACGGACCAAATTGACGATCGATCCCGATGAAGAACTCTGAAATAATTAAACACTCTGATTATTCTACCGCAATTTTTTAGACATAACGACTTTTGAATTTAAAAAAATTATTTACCTTCCACTCGATGCTTAGCTACTATACCATCTGCTTGCTCCCACGTATCATGAGCACTAATTACATGAAACGTATTACTGCAGTGTTTGTGTATTTGCGCGTACAAACTTCGAGGTATCGGTGTGACATGATGATTTTGGTGCGGATGATGAGGAGAAGGAGTGTGCTGGAGGACAGATATGCCAGAAGCTGGCGAGGACGTGGGTGAGCGGGGGGAAGGAGTGCTAAGCTGCGGACTGCTTGAAATAGTTGAAGGATCTCTTGGAGGTGCTCTGAGAAAGTAATCTTGCATGTATTGCACCATCTCCTTTGTTTCCTTCATTTTCATTTTGAACAGCTTAAGGGATAACAAGGCTTGACATCTCATGCTGCAGAGAATAATCAATTTATTAAGAGTAATCAACGCATTTTTAACACGGAGTTTTGTTGTATTTTTTACCTTAGAACTATTATTTTTGCTTCTAGAGAGTCGTGATTTTCCAGCCTCGATCGCCATCGGCTGCCAATGTACTGAATTAAACTCAAAGTATCTTTGTACATAGTGTAAGGAGCGTTTGAAGTAATTAAAGAACCGAGATTATTATCTCTTTCCATTAAAATCCCCGTTAGAATAAAGTATAGCCCCGCTTCTAAGTACATCGACGCTTGTGCAGTACTCGTTCTCTCTCCGTCAGCTGAATGCTTCAATTTTTTAGCTTCCTGCAAGTATGAATCCTGGTCCCTAAATGAGTAAAAGCCAGTGATTTATAAATTACGGATTTCAAATGGCAAGCATTAATTTAAGATAATTTAAATTTAAGAAAGTCAATTCTCACCTAGAAAAGAGGTCATCTTTATGATCAAATTTCTCAAAGTAACTGTAGTATACAACTTGAGGTGGGATAACTGGCGAAGGCAAGTGAGGCGGATTTAAAGAAGAATCAGGAGCTTGCACCACATCCGACTCAATTGGCGGTGTTCTTGTCGTGGTAACAGAAACCGAATCACACGGTGCATAACCAAGTACATTAGACGAAACTTCTCCACATGCAAGGTCTTCTTCCGCCTGATTGAAATAATAATATTTTATAATTTCAATTAATATTTTGCCTCAGCAATGTAGTGATAAATAAAAGGTAATTAATTTCATCCAAATTTTGATCTATAGATTAAATACAACAACCGTTTCATTACCTTGGTACGGGAATCAGGCTCTCGCTTGATTTTGCTTTTCTTGGGCGATGATCGGGATTTCTTTCTGGGCCTCTTTTTCCCTGAGTGGTTCTTTAATGAAAGCCTCTCAGAGTCTGAACACGTGGGATCGTCCCGGTCTCTCGAAATACAAGGATCATGCGGTGCAAAAGGCTGATTACTTGGGTCACTGGAGCTGCCTACTCGACTAGAATTATGGAGAACTTTGAGTCGATATGAGTCGGTGTTGTTTATATTTGAAGCACCTACGACGGCTAGTTTGCTTGTTTTCTCTAGTTCTTTATCGTTTTTGGATACGGATGGGAAGATTGTGGGAGCGGATAACGAAGCACCAGCAGCTGTTGGTGGCTTCCTTCTTAATTTATCTAATGGTATTCTGATAATCAGGGACGAAGGAGCTGAGTTCGATTTAGAAGAAGTTTCATCTTTAACTCTGGCAAGTGAAGCAGATGGTACATTGCCGCCTGTTCCTGGGCTACTGAGAGTAGATTTTGAATGGGAATTTGCTGCATGCTGCTGTTTCGGATGTTTTTTCCCATGGGAAGATTCTTTCTCTTTGGGACCTTCTTTCTTCTTACTACCGCTATCACTGGCACCAACGTAAGTTGCACTGGAATCTAAGTCACCATTATGTACGACGGATGATGAGTTACTCTTCCTTCCACTATCTTTGGCAGAAATCCGATTTGAGGTAGCAGAAGATGGCTTCACTACTCCAGATGTTGAGTTAGTAGTACCATTATTTGCTTTACTAGCTTCACTTTCCAATGCACTGGGACTTTCTTTCTTATCCTTGTTCCAGTTACTGGGACGAGCGGGACGGAACAGTTTGCGGATTGTATCACTTTTATTTCTGTCCTGAAACCCCTTTTTGGTCTTACTGGGATTATTTTCAGGGGAACTGTCACCGTCACTCTTAGGGGCATGTCTACCAGAAGCAGTGGAGCTTTGGCGGGGTCTCTTACGAGGGACAGCACCTCCGGTTGACGCTTTCTTCTCTTCAAGTACTGTAGGTTTAGGCACTACCACTTTCTTTTGTTTTTCCACTACCTCTTCATCACTACTACTGGCAGTCAAGGACGATATTTTACTCTTGGACGAAGATTGGCCTTTGGTAGGAATGCTAGGCGGAACCTTTCTAGGTGGAATGTGGGATTCCGGCCTCGTATTAGCTGCAGCTCGAGATCTACCCGGCACCTTAGTATGATTGGCTATTAAAACAGTCGAGAATTCATGAAAAACCAACCCTCAAGAAGTTCCATTGACATTTCATTGAAATTATAAACCATACCGAGATTAGAATTGGAGGCAGAGATGTTTTCTAATGGACTTGCCGACTGAGATTTATTAAACACGGACGTTGAGGTTACGCTCGGTTCAGGGTTGGGTAGTACTTCTCCAGGCGATGTTTCAGAGTCAATGGAGCTATACGAGTTAGAGTCTCGACTTTTCCCGTCCTGTAAAATTTATTATATATTTAAAATCACTTTATGATGATAGAGAAATGGTATACTCGATATCGGCTAGTATGCCATCAATACCTTCGGGGATTTGGCGCTACCAGTTTTTCCACCAAAATCAAGAGTACTTTTCGTACTGATATCGTTTTTGGTGATAAATGAAGCAAGATCCCACCTCGGGGTTGGGGAACTCTGTAGATAAATACACAAAAATTAGATACGTTTGATACACAGGACATTTAAGCGATTAGAACTAAAATTTTGCTTTCCAAATTTAACATTGAGACATACTTGCCACTATGCCGCTAGAAATATTTGTCGCGAGGCATAAATTTCGTCGTCCCAGACGTATATTATCAAACTATATTTCCCCATCACCCTATCTGTCAAAAGACTATGTCCATGAATCAGACTGCGCCCCATCTGAAGGCAGACCGAATCTGGTCTTGGTTATCCCTTTTATGTTAAATGACCCTCCTACTCTTCCCTGACTCTGATAAAATAATATGTAAATATAATGAAAGCCACCATTTGAAAACCCAAAAATATCTCTTGACCCAATTTAGCATTACTAGATGCCTGCGTAATATTCATTTTGATTTAAAAAAAAATCGAAATGCCTCAATGACCACGCTTCAAATTAATATGCAATAAGTCGGTTGAAAAATACATGACACAAATCCAAAGAGATTAATTTACCGTGCTAGGAACTACAGAAAGCTGGGGGGCAGCGTTTTCGGATTTATCACCACCATTTTGGCTTCCACTGCTTGAGTCTTCCGTTTCTGAATCAGTAGATTCGTCAGTTTCGTAACTGGAACTACTTTCTGCGCTTGTATCCATCCTCTTGATTGGGGATGGAACTTTTGCCATTCCGCTGTCTATAATAGATCTACACACAAAAATTACAAAATCGTGTCAAAGTAATCAAACGTTGGAAATTATACCAGAATTATAATTTTTTCTTTCTCGTATTTTTAACTTACTGTACTATCTTCTCCTCACTTTTGGAAGACTAAAAAGTAAAACAAATTATATTTTTTGTAAAAAGCCAAATACGTACGACCTTGCTTCAGAAATATATTGGAACAATGTTAGACCGACTTCAGTTGTTGTAAGAATGACTAACAAATACTACCTTCAGCAACAAAATCTAAACTTAAGTGGTCAGACTTTGGAGTTGGACTTAGGAATGAGAAATGTATGCAAGGCGTTGCGAATTGAGACAAAAACATTAATTATTACTAAATTAAAAACCAATAGCCACTGAATGCCACAAGCGACTGAACTAGCCATAAGGAGCGCACGCGAACTACCTACCAGCTACCAAATACCTACGCTACATCATCCAAACGGATGGCTGATGCGGTTGCTGTTTATGTGTAGCACGTGCAATTTGTTTTGATACTTTTTCATACCGATTAGTAAGAGAGCTAACTGTGGAAACGCGAGAGTTTTTTTCCCCTCACTACTCGGTGAGTCGTTCAGTCAAAAAACTTAAAAACGTACTTCTAAAAGTTCTAATTACACGATTTCAAGGATGACTTGTTGAGTTTTTCTAACTTTAAATTAAATTTGTACCACAGTATTTAGAGACTTGTAGACAAAATAATTTTTTTCTTTTCAGTTTGGTGCAACATAATTTCTTTCTTTTCAGTTTGGTGGAAACGAAAATGTTACCACGTGCTACGTGCGAATTCTGTTATTTTTCTGAGGCATATCAGTTTAGTCGGGATAACATAGTATGATTATCAAGATAATGGAACATACTCTTCGCTGGGGCAACTTTTTCGTAGAGAAATTTTCTTTGATAGGCGTCTGAATTGCAGTTAATGGTGGAGTTACATCTATCATCTCCTACAAAAAATAATGGAAGTTTTAAGAGTCTTGTAGTTCAAATAGTAGAATTGCAAGATTATGGAAAAAATTGTGTAACGCGTTGTTTAAGTGTATGTGGATTTGCACTACCTTTAAGATACTCTCCAGCTCGAGCTGACTATCCGCCTAGAACAGGGGAGAAAACGAACATAAAATGATGGTATTCTTAACCTTATCAGTGAGGAAGACTGGTGAAATACTTACCCGCTCAAGAGCTGGTTTCTTGTTTGTAGAGGAATTTTTCGAACTCTTATCATTTGGAGCACTAGCACTATTGTTATGAGTCGTTTCATCATTGAATACTGAACTGTTCTTATCCGATATGGAAGAGCCACTTAAACCATCAACACTCACATCTACACCACTTCCACTGATGGCATTGCTGTGTCCGTAGCTTATATTTGGCTTTGACCTCACTTGAGTGTTAGTATTACTAAGGCCTGGGCTTTTTGTATTGAGTATTGGTACGGCGTTGGGGGGCACGGGAGCAGTTGGATTTGTGTTAACAGAAAACAAATTGGTATTATGCGGAGGCAACTGATTATGACTATGTGGCACTTTCTGGACAAGGTTTGGAGGATTTGGATTTGTTGTCGAGGTACGGAAGCTGTTGGCGAACAGGGTATTACCTGTATTGGAAGTAGTAGTAGTCGTAGTGCTCTGGCTACTGTTATTAATACCACTGGTATGATGGTTAGCAGGGTAGAGATTACGTTGATAATGACTTTTGGTACTGTTCTGTTCTGAGCCTACGGAGGAAGTCAGACCACCACTACTAGGAGGTCGATACGGAGGTGGCTCAACACTGTGACTCGGAAGTCTGTGAGGTGCAACTGGAGTTCCAGGTAAACCTTGATCAACTCCTACTAAGTTTGCTAGCTTGCGATGCGTCCCATCTATCATTAAATGACGAACGGTATCAAAGCTTCCAAGTGTATTTTGGATCTGAACTGCCGTTGTATCCTCGATTGACGGTTTAACCTGAATTCAAAAAGCTCAATTTAGCACACTTGATATCTTGATAACAATTGATAGTTATTTTTTGATAAAAAGTGTGTACGAATTTTACTTTAACCGGAGCATGAAACAAATCTTGAGCGCTGGCATGAATTTCTTTTTCATCTGGTAGCATCTGAGCTCTTTCCTTCCGCTGTTGTTCCCTCTGCCTGTCTCTGTCTCGATCTGTTAATAATGACTAAAATGAACAAGGAGATACGTTTTACCTCTGCCTTTCTTTAAAAATTTTGATATGAGTCCAATCACCGAAGTTCAGGACGTTAATTTATTTTAATTTTTACGAGAAATACATCTCTTAGTAGTAATGGGTTACCTTTGGCAGACTGTTTATTTGGAATGCCATCATGACGAGAAGAGCCTCTCAGCATAGTTAATAGCTGTGAGTTCCTCACTTGGGAGTTCGAACAGAGGCATTGAGCACCAATACTTCAGCCTGCTCTGGCCAGTCCAGCAGGCTCAATAAGTAATCTGCAACCAAAGAGAATATTCACAATTATTAGTAATTTAAGGTTTAATAAAAATTCTTGACAACATGAAGATCACACGCGCTTCTGCTGCCCCTTTCGCTTGCATACAAATACTCACTGATTCATCCGGTCGAATTCTAGCTCATTCTATGTCCTGATATCAAGCAGTCAAACTATAGAGCTAATATGTTCAGTTAATAATGCACTCTCGAGTCTAACGCGTCCGCTCAAATCAATTAAGTAAATCATAAACATTGAAAATGAAAACCAGTAGACAAATGCCGTCCACAACTTCGTTATCATATCACCTATCTCTCCCCACAAAACCGTGGACTCGCAATCAATCAAGACTAGAGCCATTCCAACTCCAACCCAATCAAATCAAGGCATCCAGCTAATCATCTCTGGCTAAATTCAACTGCAACTGACCAGCTAATTACACAATTAAAACTGAAGGATTGAAACTGAGCTCAAGAGCCATATGCGGACGAGCACCCCTAAATGAACGGATTTTTCTGTTCCCTTTATTTTTTAACACGGCTGTTGAACTTTCATCCATAGACAGGATAAGATCGCAAGACTGAAAGAGGCAGTGGGAAAGAAACAAGATCTCTCTTATTAGCTCTTAGATGGATATTGTCCATGAAAATGAAATTGGAACCAGGAGATCTCGCACGAATTCCAAATTATAATGTGAATCAATAATCTGTCACTTGAGATACAGAGAGCGATAAAATGTAATTGACATTGCTTTCTGAAAGACCAGAAAGGGCTGTCGACGACCAAACGGATAATATCTAATTGGGTTTAGGATGACAGACTGGAACTGGAAGTAAACTATACAGAGGAAAATGAATGATATTTACTCTTCAAAAGCTTAAACAAGCGATTGAAACTGATACCATACCCACAAATTAATTTCTTCCTCGTCTGCTGTCCCCACCAACTAACTACGATAGCACCGACTACCTCCCAACTCGTCAAAAACGATATCGGTAATAAACGTAAATAAAAATAAAAGTTCTACACAGAATACATGCTGTAACGGAACGGATCTGACACTGACACACAGACACCTGCCCCTTAATGAGCTCTAATATCAGTGATTATTAAGGCAGATCACGCTAATCAAGATCCCAACGTGATGATCTCTCTCGTAGTGCACACTGGCAAATCCAAGGACTAATCCAATTCCACCTTCTACCATTCCAACATCGCTCATTAATTATTCCTCCTGATACGAAACTAAATGCTGGAAGCCGTCAATTCTATGTATTTTATATCATTCATAACGTGACACCATTAAAGTCTTCTTTTCTCTTACATCTCCACTCATCTGACTGATGGAACGGAAGGTCACATCATACAAGAATAAACAGATACGACAGAAGAATCATATAAATCCAACTGATCATGATGATGGCAAGATAAAAAAACAAGCCAACCTATCCGCCATCCGTTAAGTCAAACCGAATCCTACCTAAGTATTATCTATCTACAGTACTACGGACGCGACGCGACTTTGATGGAAGCTCAGCAGGTGAACCACCAATTTGAACGTCTGTCTTAATAATAAGAGCATCATCAACACACGATGACCATGACCTCAATGACCTATTCACTCGAATCGACACACAATGAAATGCTCCTTCATACAATCTGAACTGACAAAATATTGAGGAACTAATGAGGATGTAAATGTAGCTAAGTATTTCGGCAACCAATCAGATATGTAATTTTCTCTTTTTAACTCTTTTACTGATACTGATAACTTGATCTTCTTCCTCATCATCCCAGATAGACGTTAAGAAAAATCTTTGGAACCTACAGCTCATTAGAAACTTACTACACAGAGACTAATTTTATTAAACTAAGACGTCCTGGTGAAAGAGACAGATACGTCAGATAACCGACACTTGTCAGTCCACCCGTTCCCCGTCTTCCTTGACTCGGTATATTTGGCAAGCGAGTGGCGTAATTGGTCTAATCGTAAGTTCAAAGTTACGTAATCCCTTTGAATGGAATGTAAGATCGTTCCGGAAATGGGGCCAACAGTATTTCAATGTGAATTCCATCAAGAGCTCTGAGCTACACCACAACTAAAAGTCAACCGATTAACAATTAAGTTCAGCATTGAAATCAAACTCTAAAGAAATGTTGTACAACTGACTGATGATAGAGAAACTCCACTTACTTATAAAAACAATTAAGTGATAACTAACTTCTTCCACCTTCCACCACCACCACCACACATGAACCACCACCACCACTACACGGAGATGGAATTGACAGTCACTTAATTTAAATTTAATTAACGAATTAACTCTGCCCAGACGGTATTACTCTAATAATAATAGAGTGTTGGATGTGGAGCAGAAATGTCCAAGTCCTCCTCCTGCTGAGCTCATAATATCATTGAGCTTCTTGATTGATCCTCCTCAAATCAAAAAGTTCATTCCTCTCACACCTCTTCACACGGTTCACTCATAGAGTCAAAAAATAGTCTAAATCCACGAGGACTGGACTACCAAGGGCTTGCTTTAGCATCCCTTGAGCATTTTTACTTGTACAAGCCTTTGAGTCAATTGCTGAAATTTGATTGAAATTAACATTAACACCTCCTGTTATGTGCTATTCCATTCAGAGGTAGAGGTACAACAAGTCACTTATAACTATCCTAATGATTTAAGGATTACAAGTCTCTCTTTTCATTCTCCAGTGCTTATCAGAGGTTGAAGAGCTGGAAACTTGTCCCCATCATCCCTTGACACTTTCTCCTTCAATTACAACTTATCGGTCACAGGATAAGCGGCAGTTTCTTCTGTAGTCATCAATAAAACGCTTCTTCCATTCCTCTCTTTTAACATTTGATTGAAGTTATCAAGAAACTGTGTGGAGAGAGTAGTGCTGAACAAATGTTTCCGTCCTTCTGTCTTCTGCTTATTTAAAATGTCTCGTCTAAGTAACGCAAGGCCCTTCTTCTCCCTTAATAGTAAAAGGATTGACAAATAAAAACTCGCTGATAATTCCTTCCAATAGTTCCAATCGATGATTTATTTACTTCTTTGCTCATTTATCTTCTAGAATTCTTCTCCTCAGGAATCCCGTTTTATGATGATTGATTAGAGGATGTTTTTAGTGATTATAAGGACTGAAGTTCCTCGATATTGAGATGTACATAAATCTATTAGTTATTTAAAGCTGTAAAACTCTTGTTCCTCTTCTGGATATCCACACACAACACATGACACATTGGCATTGTCCTCTTCAACGACTTCAATTCACTTGACCCTTCACCACACGGAAGGGTTTCTCAATATATTTCAGTGTGTATATATATATATACAGGGGTGATAAGTATTTTTAAAAGAGGAGCCGTTGCATGATGATTATATGGCTAACTAAACCTGTGCTACTACCAGTCAGTATTGTAGTGACGATAGTTGTAGAATCTAGGATAATTAACTAGAATAAATATTCTGAAGAAGTAGAAAGAGTCTCGATACTCAATAGTTGATTATCGATATCATCGATAGTTTGTAGGTGTCGATGAAGAAGATACCTCTGCTACTCGTCGAACATATACAGCACGCTACTAGGGATAACTTAGTTGTTAGTTACACTTTGCCACTAGAAATATATATATTTTTTAAATAAAGATATATATCCTCTATGTGTAATTTATAGTAAAAGGAAAAATCTCTCTTCTCTCACTCTTGTTGGTCAAAGATACACTTTTTTTAGTACAAGTTGTTAAAGTTCGTCTACTTGGATTAGTATTATAGACATTGGGCATAGTAATAGTACTGTTAGTAACTCTTGAGCTCTGTAGCTCTGGTAGACAGCAGAGGTGGCACTTGGCTCCCTATATATCCCTCTGTATCTATCTATGTACATAATAATATTATTACACTCCTTCTCAAGGAATAAGTAGAATTGTAGTCAAGACGAAGAAGAGGAGAAAGAAAGACAAGAGCAGAGAGCCTTTTATATTAGAAAAGTAAAGCCCCATGGTTTACAGTTTAGTAATTTTTTTTTTTATTATTATACATCTCCCTCCTGGCCTATACTTGCTCCTCACTCTTCCTATTAGAAGGTTAGAGATAGAGACACACAAGTCATTGTGGATTAGTAGTATTGGTTTCTACGTGTGTAGTTGTAGAAGAGAGTGTGAGTTCGGTGGTGGTATGTATCTTGTAGTTGTAAGTTGGATTTTCTATTTAGAATGGATTTTTACTCCCTTCCTTCGGCAGAAGTTGTTGGTAGTGGTGGACGACGAGAGATGATGATGTTCATGATGAGAAGAACTTGTCTCTTTCTATAATAATATGTATATGTGTGTGGATCGGTCGTCTAATGCATCCACTCACGATCTAGAATCTACATGTACTTTTAGTCCTCCTCCTTGTATCAAACTCGCGTATGTTCGAGAGCGCCTTTCTTACCTTTGCCTTCTTCCTCACTCTTTCCACCACCACCACCAGTCCATTCTTGTACACCTAAATAAATTACGAGAGCCACCACAAGAAAGACCAAGACGGAGTGAACAGCTCTCAGTTATTAGGGACTAAGACACTGCATATGCCTATACCTGAGCCCTATCTACATTTACAACAGAGAGCAGTAGTCGGCAGTCACACATACAACAGAGTTTATCCCTTTTCTTCCTCTACTTTTCACCATAGGCTCTTCTCTTCATTCAACAACTGGGATATTCCTCCAGGGCCGTAGCATAACCTCACCAATCTTAATAGCCTCGCCCCTACATCAAGTCTTGGACAAGAGGGCGAGACAGAACGCCAAAGAGGGCCGAGGACATGCTAAAAGGATTCA
This sequence comes from Agrenia bidenticulata, assembly GCA_034694785.1. Taxonomy (NCBI): domain Eukaryota; kingdom Metazoa; phylum Arthropoda; class Collembola; order Entomobryomorpha; family Isotomidae; genus Agrenia; species Agrenia bidenticulata. The sequence continues at coordinate 99,611 of JAQFYM010000052.1, read as the reverse complement.
TGATAACCCCTTGACCTGTCCCCTCCAATCTGTCAATCTTACATCAAATTTTATGTTCCGGCATTCTTACACCTGTGTATCTCTCTCTCTCTCCGCTCTCGGCTCAGTCAGATCAGAGGGGACAAGTGAGTTCGAGTAGTACGGTCGGGATGTGGAGGACCGAAGAAGCCGCGGGATGATATTTCGTAACCGTTTTTAATCAAAGGGGCCCTGTAGCAAGCAGGATGAAAGATGGGTACATGGGACTTCCGGTTAAACCATTTAGCCCCCTGTGTGTCAAGTGGACTCCAGCGGGGTGGGGACTGTAATTGTTACGGTCTTGGAGATTGGAAATGAGTAGTAGAATAAGGCGAGTGGATTTGGTGTTATAGAATAATAATATGGAGTTCACTTCTGCCTTGTGGAAGGACGAACTCTTTTAGCAGCTTTGGAATTGGTTACAGAAGATAGAGAGACATGGACACCACAATATAACACACTTCTAGTTTACTCTGTTTACTACATATTCAAATAGGAGTAGATGCATGAAATTCTGGAAGCTCTCCGTTTAAGTCCTTAAGTAACCCACGTTCCAACTATCTCTATGGAGTAAACTAATTTAATATTGTAAATACTATCAAACTGCTCCTTGTTTTCTTAATAATTATATTTATGATCATGATTATTATGACCATCCAAGATCTTAGATTCTCCTTGTAGTTGAAGGAGTTATTGCTTATTCTGTGCTTATCTCTTATTATGACGGATTACTTTACGATGAGCAGGATTTTATTATAGTTAAGAGGTGATGAAATTATTATATTGATTTTTAAACATTGGATCGCTGATATTGAAATTTGAGCCGCTTCAAAAATTTATATTCATACGTTGAAATATCTATTACAACTTTATACTTTCATGCTAAAAACTATGTTTTGTACTTTTGAACAAATTAATCGATATTCAATACCATACCAATCATTATTCTGTCAATGCAACAATGATGAACATGCATAATGGAGAATGTTTAATCTTCTTATTAATAATCTTAATGAGGAAAAAGGGCAAAGGGTCAAAGATCAGTTGGAACCCTTGTTCCTTAATGTTTAATACGTATGGAGAATATATGTTTGTAAGTTGTGGCTAATGAATTTTATAATCAATTGGGGGGATTAAATATAGAGTTCTTAATTTGTAAGCTTACCTACTTGATGCTAGATTTGGGGGAATCAGAAGGGATTGGAAATAAGCAGGGACTTTTCCAAGTAGTAGGCTGCGGGCCGCAGGTTATATATTTTTGTGTACTGATATAATGCTACAAGAAATAATTTATATTCTAAGTGCATGCTTATAACTGCCGTTAACTGATTGAATGAAATGAATTAACATAACATACATACATGTATGTATGTGACTTTGTCACTCCTGCCTCTATTTTCATGCCCTGCTGATCCTCCCTGCCCTTCCATTTTCCATGCAGTCGAGCTTTATAATATTAAATATCGATTCAAGATTTGAGTGCAGTCTATTTATCAATCTATCTAAAATTCCATGTATATATACTGCTGATGATTGTAAATTAAATTTGTTTAAAAATACTAACTATAAATGTGCATAGCGGTGTATGGTAAATATGACGATACATTTTTACAGCATGCAGACTATGCAGAGTCCATATATTATGTATATTACTTTTGTAAAGTATTTTATTCAACTGATTGCTTGAGCTTAGAGTATTATACTTGGGTGCCAAACTGCCAAGTGTGGGCACTGCAGGCCAGGGTAAGACGCATATTCTGTACCTAGTTATCAGATCATGTCATCGTCAATATCAAAATGTATTCCAATAATTATAATAGTAATATAGCATTTTTTTATTACTGCTTAGCTCATTCCACTCAACTATTTATATTTATATATATATGTATGGTATATTGAAAGTCCGAGTTTGGTCTAATCTATAAACCATAGTTCATGCAATACCTTTAACCTTGCCCGTGATTTACTTCATGGTCCTTTTATTTTTTCATATAGATCATAGATTTCTAAATACAATATCAAATTCAGAAAACATAATTCGGAAGGGTTACACTCGGGCATGCAATATCTTGCGTTCTCTCTGTGTCAGGCACTGTCAGGGTCACTTTTTCCCCTCGGCAGGGTCAGTCATCAGTTTGTCTCTGCAATGGGGGACATGAATTTCCATCGGCAAATGGGAGTTTTAAGAGAAAGGCCCGCGTTGCCCGTTCTTTGATCATACACATGAATAGAATGTCTTAACACCATCCTACAATATATTTTGTCGATTGCCCTTAGTTTTCGTTCGACCGCCTTCGATATCGATAGCGCGCTTAGTGTACTCGCAAAATAAAATGCAATTCTTTTATTGCGATATTCATTCCGCATACCAGTCCTGTAATTAAACTTCACAATTACTCATAATACATACAGCGCTTTATCGCGCACAGTCATCAATCATTTTACCAACACGGAACACATTTCATTCATTATTGTTATCATCGTTAGAAAGGACTGATCAAAAACAGTAGAGTTCTGTAAACAAGCAAGCCTATGCCATTTCGTTTGACTCTATCATTACAAATTACGAACATCAACATTCGGTAGGGATTATTTTCAAACTCTAATTCATTAAGGCATAAATGTGTTACAAAACTAATTGCAAAAACTTGGTTGGTTGCCTGTGCACAGTGCATCAGCGTGGTTACATATTAAAACCGATATAAACCCTCACAGTATTGTATTACATCCCTGATTCATGTTGAAGCTCAGATCAGATCATTATTTTTAAGGAATTCATAGAGATAGTTCATGGTTCTTGCACTTACAGACCTGCAAAACCCAAGACTACTTTCGGTATAGTTTTCATCGCCATTCAATATTTAATCGTGTTAAATTGCAGCATACGATATAATATGGATTAGGTATGTGTATAAAGTCTTATCTTACATTATTTATCCTTCAACAACGGCAACAGGCTATAATAAAATACAACCGCTAATCTTCCCCATTCATTCCCCACTTCCGCTCCTAAGTTCTATATGCACGTTTTTCATTATTTCTCGGGAAGCCGTTAAAAAATATTTGGACTGATTTTTCATTTATATTGAATCAGCAAGCCACCCAAAACTTTATCAACCCTTTCTACCCGTCTGCATTGAATATTAAAATTGTACATTTATTCTGTCCACGGATGATGAACAGGAATTTATGCAAATAAAATAGGTTTTAAATGAAAAATGATGGTTGATAGGGACAAGGGAGAGTTGTGAAATAAAATTAGCAAGGCCAGGTATGTATGGCGCTTAAGATTCAGATTTATCAACCGGAGTATCTTACCGGTTACAGGCAGCTATAAAATGTTATGTGCACCGTCCATTAGATATTTATTTTTTATTTGTTAATTATATCTGTAATGATTCTGATCCATTAAAAAAGGTGTTGATTTACAAACACATCAATTTTACTCTCGAGTTACATATCTGATTCTGATCTATCTCTGTGATCCCTTACAATAATGAACACATTTACTTAATGAAGAGATGGGTATAGTGTAAGTGTTGTCAAGATTGAATGCTAACGTTGAAGTTTAAGGGGACACAATTAATAGATTATGACTGACTAAAATAGTAACTGTATTTTCTATTTACGATAACCCAGGCTTTTTTCATTTCAGATCTGATATAGACCAACACGGTATGAATTGAACACGTTGAAGAGTCACAAACGAAAGATGGAACGAAGCACCTCGCTTCATCTATGCAATTTCAGTGAAAGTAGCATTTTAATTATTTGTGCTACGTTTTTTTAGATAGTGATCTAAAAAACGATTTGTATTTTTAATATAATTCTCCAAGCACTGCACTGGTGTCTGGCACTGTTAGTAAATGGTAGTAAGTAGTATATATCCAGTGCAGTAATTATGCAAGTACAATGGACTATATCTAGTGTCAAGAAAAATTATACTATACTTGTAGTTTAGAATAGCTTTATTTGCATGAGTTTTTATATGAGCTAAATAAATTTTTAAGTACTATTAATTATAGTATATAATGCATTATTTTATATTATATTGTGTTCATAAGTTCTACTCACAGACTCACAGTCAAGAAATAATATTTCTCGTCCATGGGTTCTACTGATGTCTTGGGTTGAGAGTGGAATTATTTTATTTTGTAAATTTAAATTACTACGATCAGGGGCGACTGAAAAAAGCCCTCGAAATTGATAGGTCTTATGAGTAGCGGTCATGAAACCGTTTTCCTAATCCTAGTATAAATGTAAATGACTCATACGGGCCCCTTTGCAAGGGTTCTTGGAGGATCTGCCCTATTGAAGTGGTTTTTAGAGCCTTAGAAAGCGTTTGAGTTCATCGATAATGGTTTTAATCCATGGATATACGAAACTCAATATGTATTTTTTTAAATCATTATGCATTTTAATTAACAACGCATGATTAAACTGTCAGTGATTGATCATATTTACAGATTACAGATATACATACTGGATTGATCTAGGCAGAACGATTTTGAGTCTCTTAACCGGTCTAAAATGATTTTTTTAATAGCGTAGATCCGGTAGATCATATAACTCGAGCATGATAATCGTAAATGTATTGAAACTCTAAATCAGAATTCTAACACAAAATCAATGAAATTACAAAAATACAACGACCCCTTTCATTTTCATTGCTGTAACAACATTACTAAAGAACTACCAAAAATAATTTTTTTGATCCCATGAATAAGCCAAGCAAGCTTGTACTTTAATACTACTCTTACGTAAGTACTATTTTATATTTTATTGAACCAAATTACTATCAAATCGCATGTATAAAATTATCCTTAAAGATATGTTTAAATCCCACGTTTCCAAACTAATCATTAAGAATATGTGGTGAGTGTTTCTTTACGCTCATCCACCTTCAAAATAAGCTTGAATTCTTCTTCATTATACATATTCTCTTCTCACCATCCATTGACATAGGAATTGAAACGATCTTAAAATGTCAAACTTTTCCTTTCTAATTGCATGAAAATAATTCACTCATTCATCATGATAAAGCCTTTGCTTACGTAATCGATACTTCGCAATTCCTTTGACAGACTTAAATTACTGAATCCCTGCTTGTTCAAGTTAGTCCATAACGGGTCGAGAAAGAGTTCAAGCTTAAATCCAGTATAAAGGGAGTACTTAAATTATTAAATTTCGATCTAAAATCTGACAAGTACGTAACGTTACAAAATTTACAATTTACAAACGCATTCAAAAAGGTTCAAAGCGTTTCTTCGAGAAGATTTTTCTCTTAAGATCAGTCGAAACTTATAGTCGGGCTCTCAAGCCGGTCGTTAACCAAAATTCACAGCATTAGTCATCATCATAACTCATCCGTCTTGCATAGTATCTTAATGTCAACAATGAGGAAAGATAATAATAATACATGACAACAATAGCCATAAGAAGAGTTTCATTGTTGTGGACGAGATTCAGATAGAAATAGCCGAACTACTAAATGGTGAGCAGTTAGTACGGAATGATATCGTAAGATGTGAGGAAGGAAGATATCCCACCCTCCAACAACTACTGCCATCAGGAACGTAAACTACGAGTGAAGCCAAAAACTTTCGTGCTCTCCGTGTAATTGTGAATAGCTTTGTGGGGAAGCGGAAAATAGCGCTTGGTTCAGTCGTTCCTTGTTTGTGTGGAGTGTAGTCGTCACTTGATCTGTGTGTGTCAGTCAGTTGTAGGTAGACCCGGTCTAGCTCAATCATAATTTTCTCTATCTCCGAGCCCTCCTCAAATACATCAAAACACCGTAAAAAATACATCCGATTTATTAACCCAGTCACCCCCCCCGACCTCAGCCGCCGTCATGAGCACCAAGGACATCAAAGTTGGCGACCTCGTCTGGTGAGTTTGAAACTTTACTCCCCCCTCTTCCTTAAATTCTCCAGATTTCACTCGGAGGACAGCTAGGCTTCTCCTCCAGCATTCTTTTCCATTGGCTACTCATTTCCCCCACTTTTTGGCTGGGTGGCTTCTTTTACGCGGTTCAAGACTTTTTACTTCCCGGAAGAAAACCGCCTTTTTCGACCAGTTTCCAAGTGACAGGGAGACTTTTAGGTGGCCCTTAAGGCTACAGAGACACTACGAGGATGCTGAAGTTAAGGATATGACGAATATTTTAAACCTTGCGAAATGTTCGGGATGAGGAATAATGCATTTTCTGAGATTTATTTCGTAATATTGACCATGTTGTATTGTACATGCACAATGATGTTTAATTCGTAATATGTAGGCGGTTGAGAGTTCGTGTTCTTTGAGTCCTTATTAGTTAAAGTTAACTGATGAGCCGCTGAGCTAGAAATGATGGGTCTCACATGTCATTAGATGTTAGATAAATGAATATCGCAGGTGGTTTGTACTTGTGGATTGACCTCTACCTTGTGCCTTGTTGGGGTGTGAATGTACAACTGCCACAGTAAAGTATTTGTAATTGACTAATGATTCTTTTGTTGGAGACCCAGGTTTCTTTTATCTTTGATAGTGAGGAATTATCTGAATTATGACATATTCCGAATTGTTTCTTCTATATAATGGAATTATTTAACTGAATGTCTAATTATTTAGGTTTAGAAAAATTGAATATTGCGTAAAATGGGATGGTTTGTTTTTGTGTTTTGCAGGGCTAAAATGAAGGGATTCTCTCCTTGGCCTGGAATGGTAATTCATAAACATCCATCATCCTACTATATAGCGTTGTTTCGTAAAGTATTTTGAATACTGAGCCACACAATTTATGATTTGCTTTTCTCAGGTTTGTAAGCCAAGAACAAACATGTCAAAGCCGAAGTCCAGTAAAGTGATGCATTGCATCTGGTTCTTCGGATCCAACAACTTTGCCTGGATAGAAGAGTACAGCATTAAGGCGTATTTGGATTTCAAAGATACACTTTCAAAAACATGCAAGACAGCTTTGTTCAAGAAAGCTTGTGCAGATATTGAGGATCATATTGCACGGAAAGAGGCAGGAGAAGACGTCGACTCTCAGTTCGAAGAAGAACAAGAGCAGATTGAGGCCGTCAACGAGGACAATAATGAAGAAATTGAGGAAGAGGAAGACGGCGATGGTCGTGATTCACACTTGGCTGAAGATGATTTTAATCAAGACGATGACAGTCAAAAAGACCCTACGTTTAATATTAGTCCGTCTAAGGAAAAGGGAGTAGTGGAAGAGGTAACTTTCAACTGAAATGATATCGAATTCATTTGATCGATTACATGCGTATCCGTTTAAGAAAGTTAAAACAATATATTTTGAATAACATTTTTAGGGTTCGCGACGATCAGTTAAGAAAGAAGACAGTGCTGATGAAAAGAAATCTTCAAGTAGTGTGAGTATCTGATAAAAAAAAGAGTTTATTTAAACCATTCAAACTTCGCTAAAATTCCATTTTTTTTAAATAGGATGCAACATCTGCCACCCCAAGAAAGACGAAAAAGCGTCCACTCGTTTCGTCAGAAATTGGGAATGGTAATTCATCATCCCGGGCCAGTCCAAAGAAGACACGGCGAGCTTCAGCTTCAGTTTCTTCTGAAAAGAAAGCGTCGACCCCTAAAGTTTCTAATCATGCCCCCAGAAAATCAGCCGCAGCGAGTTTCCTGGATCGACCATCTGAATTCAGTCGACCGGTAAACACAATTATTTAACTCGATTGAATTTATGCGCGTAGATCTGAATTAAACGAAAAAATGGATCCTTTAGAACTTCAAATAGTTATCAGGTTTAACAATTAATATACGAAATATTAAGTTCCATATTTCCTCCTTTATTAAACAAATTCCAAGTTTTAAAAAAAAACATCGATGCAGAAGACTTGTGCATCTTAATCGTACCGTAGCGAAAGAGAATTTATATTGTGTTTCATAAATTGATTTTTTTCTTAGACTTAAGACGATGTTCTATAAATTTATATTGATTAATGTACTCTCACCTTACTCGAAAGCAGCAGTTGCGATTGCTTTAAGAGTGTCTTTAAGTCGATATTAAGTTACTTTTCATCTATTTTTCACTTTCCGATTGATTTTCAGAGAAAATGTCTGAAACCGATTCTGATTAGAAAGAAATCTTGCCACTACCGTATATAGTATTTAGTATCAAAACAGCTACTCTTTGGCTTTGATTTAATAAAATTGGCAAAGTAATATTCTTCTCGCGTCAAGTATAGGTATTTAGTATTTTTAATTTTTTTCCAGGACTCAGTTCCAGTGAATGTGGGACATGTGAGCCAGACCCTTAAGGACAAAATGATAACCCCTTCAAAAATGAAGTTTGGATTTTTAGGACTTGGAATCATGGGATCAGGAATGGTGAAAAACCTAATAAACTCCGGTCACGCTGTTGTTGTGTGGAATAGAACGCCTGATAAAGTGAGTACAAGTTCAGTAATCTATCTGCATATAATTTATGATGCTTCACATACTGTATAGTATTGGTCGAGACTCGACAGGCTATTGATTGATTATTTGATTTACTTAAAACATTTGCTTCGGAAGTTGAAAAACGATGATAACGTTGATTTTCAAAAGAAAAATGCATATAGAATTATTGTCGATTCGTTTAGTGTTTTCAAAAAATTAAATCTTTTATGATTTATTCAGTTACATTTTCCCAACCGAAAGTATCTTATAGTAGACTAACAAAACGTATTATACCAACGAGGAAGGAATCACTTGTTTTAACGGAGTTTATGGGAAATTTTCAATCTCGAACAGTGGCAACATACGTAAATAGGGGAATTTACTTACAACTTTTACACATTCGTTTACTGTTGACTAGAGGAATATGTGAAAGTAAACAGATTACCACAGTTGACCGGAGTTCTATGGCGATCGGCAGTTAACTCTACTAGTCTCTTCTCTATGTTTAACATTTGCCATGGCCTGGCAAGATAACATAATAACACGTCATATACGTTGATATACTGCATACTCACAACTCATGGATAAAAATGAAAGGGCTTACGGTTAGAAACTTAATTCAGTCCTATAATGCCGATTCTTTCGTACGGAGATAGTAGAAGATCGGCCTTCAGTTTTTGTCTTTAATTACAATCAAAATCTACTTATTACATACAGAATTGTTGTATTTCAACTATGTACACATTTGGATTGTCCATAATTATTTATTAATGCTAACATTAAAATGTTTAAGACATAAGGTTTCAGCACGAGGAGCTGTTAATTTCCTCCTGATGATTTTTACCTCTTCCAAATTTAGCTCACTTGAGATTTTTAAAAATATTATGATAACATATAACATTGATAACTAGGTTTTCAATTTACTGTTTAAATTCTAGCTTACTTCAAGTTTTATTTTATCGTTTTTTATTGTGGATACCAAACGCGATTTACGAAACAAATTCGCCTGGTTTACCGAGGAGCTGTAGTGTGTCATTTTCAATTAAATTATCACTAATCTTATGCCTTAACCGTAGCCGTTTAAACTTTTAACATATAGACTTACTTAATTAGAAACACATGTGCAAGACAGCAAGAGCTTTTATGCATGTATTTAATCCATCTTAATCATATCACTGATACTTCATTTAAGATAAAACAAATTTTGATAGTGAGCTTTATTCAAAGAAAGCCACGACCTTTCAGATGCCAAGACTGTTGATATAACAAAAGGTGACTTAAACTTATATTCTGATAATTTATACAATTGATTTAATAGGAAAAAGTACTTAAATGCACTCGCTGATGAACATTTTAAAATTTGGAGTTAAAAGTTAAACAGCGGTGCGGTTAAGAAACAATGGCATCAATAATTACTTCACCTGTTCATACTTGCTCATCTGAAGTATGTTTTACATCTGGGTCAACTTCCTGATTCTTCAGTGGAGTTGCTGGTGTATCACATCGCTGCTCTAACTCGAAGTTGGAATCTTCTATTTCGTTGCTGGCCACAGCCTTTGGGCAAAGTTCGATATCCACGGTAAATGATGGGGCTTCTTCTTCGGTCTTCTCGAATGAGAAATTTAAGTACGGGGCCAGAAATTCAGGGGGATTCAGCAATGAGATATGTTCAGGCCTGTCATGTAACTCATCTCCACGTCCGTGTCGCATGGAGAGTAGATGCATAGGATCACTATCGAACTCTCCGGTGACATCGTCTAAGTAGATGGACTCGGCATGGCCACATCCTGCTACACCTCGGCAAGCATCTAAATTGAGACCCTGCGGTAGATTTTCTAAAATTTTGTTCAACGTTTGGGCCTGCCATTTGTACGCCTCTCGAAGACGAATTAGCTGATGACTGCTGAATTTGCAAACCCGATTCCTGTTGAAAACGTAGTTCTCTCGAACTCTTCCGAGCCGATGGGCTGAGTAGGAAGCTACTTTTCGAATCTAAATGGTTGGAATATTCCATGGCTAGCATTAATTCTATTTTTAAGAAAGGTCAAATGTGCTTGAAAAACAAACTGTACCTGGTCATGATACTGATCTCGAAGTGTAACAAGTTGTTGAGCACTGTATTCACGAAACTCTGAGAGGTTTTTAGTCTGATTAGTGTAGCTTTCTCTTATCCGCTCCATCTGAGAGATACAGTTATCTTGAATTTTCTTAGCCTGACGTTTAGAAATGGGATTAATAGATTAACTCGTTCAAATTATTATAAATCGATACACATACAAAGATAGTAATTGCAAGTTTACTAAGAAGCCAAGAATTATTTACCTGCATGTGATAGTTCTGTCGCAGCCAATCAAGCTGGCTACTTTTATGTTGTTCAAGAGAATCAAAGAATGCACGAACTCGGCGAGTTTGATTTGAAGTCCGCACAACAATGCATTGGACACCACATCTAGAACAATTTGAAGTAATAATGAAGCGTTGAAGGATTTGGTCTAAACAGTGAAGAGAAATATAATTTACCTGATTAGAAGGTGATAAATAGCTTGGAAGAGGAGAACTAAAAATAGGAATCCGAAACTCAGGATTAGACCGCAAATAATACTCATTAGCCATACGTCTGAGAAGATTGAGACATTCATCCCTAAGTGAACGTAATGAGTGATGTTCAAGTCTTCGTAGGAGGCAATGCATAGATACAATCCATAGTCGGGACCTTGAACTTTGTCAATGTGTAGAGTCCCGTCACGGTGGATGGTGGCACTGGAACTTCCAATTGTAAGGTCTTGATCAATGGAACTGTAGTAGCTGTTGTTGAATATAGATGCCTTTGACGGGGTTACCCATGTTATCTTTGGCCACGGTGGGTTACGGTTGTGGCATCTAAGAATCTTATCTTCTTCTCCCATAGTAGCATAGTATCTGAACGGAGTTCGTGCAATGATGTTGGAATTATTGCAGTGTTGAGTCAGGTTGTTAAGATAGGGAAGCATAGGGACTCGATACCCATGGGGTTTAGTAAAGCAATATAAGTCTCCAGCAATATTGTCCTTCTCAAGGGATACGTTTGAAGTGGAAACCCAGTCCAATAGCCATCTGTCTTCACAATTACAGCCCCAAGGATTCCCTTGCAAATAGGCATGAGATAGCCGTAATGCATGGGAAAGTGTTTCAGGAATGATCGTCATTTCATTATCACTTATATCAAGTATTTCAATATTTTGCAAAGAGCTGATGAGCTTGTCCATTTCTTGATAGGAGCGGGGAGCTGTGTTTTCATTTATGAAAGTTTTCGTTACCCAAGTGTTAACCATCTTTAGAACGCGTAAGTCGGTATTGTGCTTGAAGTAGGGCTCGAAAAACTGAATAACTTCGTTGTTACTAAGGTCGATAGTCTGGAGATCTTTCAAGTTGGTAAATACTTCCGCATCGATATATTCAATCTTGTTATGGCTCACATTGAGTTTAAGTAAAGAACTCAGTCCCATGAATACTTCTTCTTGAAGATGAGTAATTCGATTGTTTGATACATCCAGCAATTGTAGGTTTACTAGATTGTCCAAAAGTCCATTAGGAATTATGGCCAGGTGGTTATGGGATAGATTCAGAGACTGTAGGGAAGTTAATTGAGAAAATGAAAGGTAATAAAGATTAGAGAGTGAGCTATTAATTACTTGGATATGATTGACTGGAGGAAGGGCTTGTAGGATGATTTGGGACAGGCTAGGGTAACTATCACAAATGGTAAGGCTATCTAAATTCTTTAGTGTGGCCAGGCCATTTAACGCGTCTCTGTAATCCACTGAAAGTATGTCCGGATCTTCGGTCCTCCCATGGATGATGGAAACTCTTCTCAGACTATTCTTTGATGTGCGAAACACGTGGGAATTGAAAAAAAACATCGGCTCAATGGAGACATGGTGTAGTTCTAGCTCTGCTAACGAATTATCTCTCAAGGTAGGAATAATTTTTCGTATTGATTTCCAATTAAGCGTTAGATTCTTTAAACTAAGGAATCTAACACCTTGGGACAAGTCAAGATTGGCAGGTGTTATGGCATTGTCTTCAGAGTTTGTCAGTGAATTTCTTTGTCCATGGCAGACTATGTCCAGGCGAAGACTAGAAACATCGTAATCGCACTTGCAGCCAGAGGAACAAGTGTAGATTACCGGACTAGGGGTTGTTGATGGATTGAAGATAATAGTTCCAGTTTCATTGTGGGCATTTGTAAGGCCACGATGATCCGGGGCTACTTCATGCAGCACGAATAATAGAGTAATAAGAACATTCGAAATGTTGATGAGGTTGTTGAGAGACGCTTTTTTGTAAGAGAACCGGCCAATCATGTTGCCGTTCCCTCAGATACTGGGTACGCCTAGTGTCAACTTTCCATTCCTTAGGTTGTCACATGTTCTACTAAACCAAAAATAATAATACAATAATTAGTGCTTTATTTGAATAACTTATGCGGAATGGCTACACTAGTTCAGTAGGCCTGCTAAGTGCAAAGATCTATTTCTTAGTAATCTTAGTGGATTGCCGACACGAACTTCCGTGATATGCGTTGGTTACAATGCTAGCAGAAGTATTTCATACAATATCTGAACACGTCCTACGACAAAGTGTACATACATGAATTTCCCCAGAACTTCTAGAGTAGAACATCATCATAATCTAATGAGCATGGTATATAGAAACAACAAAAAATGCATAGTTTTCAATTTGATTGGACCAGCTTTATGAAAAGGTTTGCTACCTGAATCTGAGCTTGTCAGCTTCTTATGTAATTAGTGAATGCACATCAGCTGTGTTTGATAAAGCAATATTTTGCAAGAAGTCACAGAAACTACGGAACACATTTGCATATACATGCGCAAAAACAAGTTGGCTATGAAATATGATTGTACGAAAGGGTATCATTGGGACTTGCGACTGTAGTTCAAACATAGAGAATAAAATTGGCAAATACTAGAACATTGTTCAACTGTTGTACAACTAAGTAGTAGTTGAGATTATAGAATTTTCTTAGCTAAGGTTAAGGTAGCCTAAGAGTTCAACCCTTCCTGAATAGTATAAAATATTCTTACCTCTGCCTCAAACTTATTCAGACCAGACAGACAGGGAGGTGTGAGTAAGCGTTTCATGAATTTCATGACTATTATAACGAAAACAAGCCCATAACTGTTCGCCTACTAGTTCAGATTACAATTGAGAAACATGTTTATGTTTGATTGAAATGAAATGGGAGAGAATTGATTGAAATAGAACTTTGGAATCAGTGAATCGTATGGAGTAATGGAATGTTAAACTGCTGGGGTGGTTTTACTCTTTAAATCGCGTGAAGGGAAGTGGCAAAGTTGTACTTATTATAATAATCGGTATATTTAACACTCCTCCTTTAGTTCCATAATCCTCATCATGATTGAAGATTTGAGCTATTACTGGATGCATAATATGGCTTAAGTAGTATTTGTATTATTTTGTATAATCTACTCTAATTAAAAGAATGAACTGCAGGTGATGATGAGATGATGATAGTTCAATTGAAATATTTTGTCCTTGTTAGATATGGGAAAGAGGAAGGACATGAATATTCCGAAATGAATTAATTTTGACGGAAGCAAAGCTTGAGATTTTAATAGACTACTGGATGAACGTGTAAATACTTTAAAAGAGTGAATAATGTGAGAAGTCATGAGTATGGCCACAACAAGTCTTATAAGTTCCAAGGAGAAAAATAATTAAGATAGGAAGGGTAAACCAGGTTAAATAAAGCTTCTTGCGTCTTTGCCAGTTAAAATAGTATATCGAGTTGCATTGCAAAACATTAAGTGCGATTTTGCATGATGTTGACGGTAAGAGAGGGTATCCGCGTAAGTATTGCACTTTCCAGGTTTGCTTTACACATGTAAAAGGATTACCACCACCAGTACGAGTACGTGTGCGCTATTTTGTAATAACCGACTAATATTATGTCCTCTTTATCCGTAAAGATGGCTAATTGGTTGCAGTTATTTATGCCCTACTGTCCTAGACTGTCTTAAAGACTGTGATCTAGATATGAGCATTGTTTGTTGCCATTGTTGATGGTAGGTTAGCCGTTTGGTGTTTTTGAAGGTGTCAGGAGGTAGGAACTACTACTAAGGGTAGTAAGGGTATTTGGTTGCTATGCTGTTACTAAGGACTGGAGGACAACAATGGGGAAGTAGTAGACTGACTGCCTCTCAGAAAAGAGAAAAGTTAACAGAGTAATCTAAAGATTCAACTATAGAGAATTGAGAGTGGGTTAAATAATGAATGTCAGTTCAGGTAATCACTAGATGGAATATAGAAACAAATTCAAATATGCGTTCATTAAAATTGAAGCCATTTTTTTTAGTCTAAAGTATTAACGGTAAAAAGGAGAAAACACCTGACTGAGCTCACTACTACCTGGCGGCACTTAACGGCTAAGGAATAGGGAAGATGGAGAGTATGAATGTAACAGTTGAAAAGAATTTTTAAATGTCTTACCATTTAATTAGTCTATTGAAGTCGGAATAGAACCCACTGAAATATATTTATTAGTCCACTACAATTGGTTTGAAACTGGAGGGAGTGAGCATAGGATTTGTATTTTCCTCGAGAGAGTACTGGTGAGCTGGTGAAGTTGCTGTCAAGAAATGGATAAACCCGTCGAGGAAGAATAGTTAAGAAACGTAATTAAATTTGTTGAGAGAGCAAGTGAAACTCTGGGAGATGAGAGAGAGGCAGAGGGGATTCTCACGAGAGGATGGAAGGAGGAGGTGTGATGTCTCATGCGCCAGAGTGAGGCCCAGTCTCTGCGCCTGCCGCACACAACAACAACACCTTGTACTATTCCTATTTCCTATTCATAGGGTTTCCATGACTTTTACTACGGTCATTTAGTAGTGCAAGTAGTGTGGCTTGGAACCACTGCTACTGCAGTAAATACTTAAAGGGAGGTGGGCTCTTCAAGCTCCTTTTTACCATCGGGTTTTAGCTGGAAGGTTGATGATGATGATGGAGCGAATTTGAGACGAGAGAGACTGGCATTTGAGTTAGGAAGATGAAACCGAATACCCGGGTTTCTGTACTTTCTCTGAAGGCGATGTTGGAGTAAATGGTTTGAGACAAGTGTGGTGCGTTTAGTACCCGATAGGTCTGGTGAGTTTGCTTGGTCTCCGTTGGAATTCCATAATCCCTTATCCATAAACAATGTTAGCCATAACATTATTTCCATGATAACATTTCCCCCGAAAAACATACGACATAATTGCTGTAATGTTGTTTACCTTTTATGGTAGAGAAGGAGATTATACTTATGACTTCTGCGAGTAAATAAATAATTTGGTAATTGTTCATAAAATCATCAGGATTTATTCATTGACATTTTCGTCGAGGGTCTACAAGCATATACAGCAAATAGCAGTAGATACTCTAATTCACTTACTTCCTTCTCGATCTCGTAACTCGTAAGCATGTTTTAACTCTTGAACCTCTACGTGTAAATCATGAATGTGTAGTTGCTCAGAACTAGTCAGAACGTACTGTAGAAATCAAGATAAGGTAAATATATCCATCGAAACTGATTTGATCTTGAATCTTGCTTGAGTACCAAGTTTGTAACTTTTTGTTATAAAAATCAATAGTACAACAACCTGACTAATGTTCGGAAGAAGATATCATTCATTGTTTTCAGATAAAAATTAGGACAGAATGGCGTATTATACTTATCTGTCCCTATGGAAGACATTGTGACTAAACGGATTATGGTGTTTTGTAGGGTGTTTCCACTTATAACTAAAACCAGTTAGAGCCCTGGTTGATTAGTATGACTGGATTTTATTCTGCCAGTGTGAATGAAACAAATTGATTTGATCAGATAGAAGCGTTTTCATGTTTATGCTTCGGCTGTTGGAAGTGGTAATGAATTGATGTTGCAGGTTATTTGTACTGTGTTTTGGGTCTAGAAGAAAGTGGGCCGAGGATTTAGATTCACTATGCTGCTACAATATTTTATGGCATGGATGAGTGTGGCATTTAAGTCACTAACTGTATTTGTTATATTTTTGTAGTGCAAAGATTTTGTTACTGCTGGAGCGGACCAGGGGATGACCCCCTCAGATGTTGTGACGACGGCTGACATAACATTTTCTTGCGTTTCCGACCCACAGGCAGCCAAGGATGTAAGTTTTAGAGCGACTGACATGAGTTGTTTGTGTATGATTGTATTGTAGTATTTGTAATCAGCTGAATTAACTTGAGTATTCATTTGGTATTTGTAGATGGTTTTTGGAAACTGTGGTGTACTCCAGGAAATTGATGCCAGTAAAGCCTATGTTGAAATGACTGGAACTGATTCTGAGACTTCTCAAGACGTGGCAGACGCTATTGGATCAAAAGGTGGGCGATATATGGAAGCTCAAGTTCAAGGAAGCAAGACAGAGTCCGAAGAGGGTACCTTAGTCATTTTGGCTGCAGGGGATCGATCTCTGTACGAAGACTGTCAGTCTGCTTTTCAGGCTATGGGAAAGCATTCATTTTATCTTGGTGAGGAGGATATATTCGAAATATTAATAATAATGGAAAAAATACTAATCTGGAGGTTATTTGTGAATATTTCAGGTGAGACAGGAAACGCCTCCCGGATGAATCTGGTAATCCAACTTATTAACGGTATAATGCTCAGTGGGTTGGCCGAAGGCATGGCGTTGGCTGATCGGGCCGGTTTGCAGCAGAGAGATGTTTTGGAAATTTTGAGCCTAACCAACATTTCGTGTCCATTGGTTAGAGACAAGGGCCAAGGTATGTTAAATGAGTTAATTTACTACCTATTAAGAAAAAATGTCCTTTGATTTCATCTTTTAAATGTTCTTTGTTATCTTCCAAAAGTTGGTTCATTTGTGTGTAAAACTTGTCCCCTGTTCTTGTGGTTGTATTTATTTGGCATCAGTTCCTATTACCTAAAATTCAGGGACAAAATTCTGACTGATGCTGGTAATTTCCACTAAAGTATCTTCAGTCCTTTGAGAGTAATAAATCAGTATATAGTGATTCTGTCCATGATAATTTCACACGAAACGATTCCAACACAATATGCAGCGGTTTATTAAGGATTAGTAATTTTTTTCTTCATCGTATTAATTGTCATTTGTTAGCAAGCAAGCAGTATGCAAGTTGAATTCTAAATTAAGTAAATGTTTTAAACAAAATCTTTGCAAAATATTCTTGATAAGTTTTCGAGTGTGAAGGATTTTAATTTCCAAATTTCCTTTCAATGCAATTTTCTGAATATCCATGGGATTTCATGCATATTTTCCTTATAGATAGATTCTATTTATAGTTCAATGCACTTTTCTTTATTTTTTAAATCGAATATTTTAGATCAGAAATATAGCTATAAAAAGAGCATCTTCATTGCTACTTCTAATTGTGTTACAGTTACAGTATTTAACAACAAAATCGTACAGTTTTATTAAATAACTATTATGATCGGAATCATTATACTGAAGTTTTAGTATGAGAATGACGAGAACAAGAATTTTTTACTCTTGCGTTTTGGGGTTTTGCAACTGTTGCCATGCAAATACGTCCAGAAGAACATGTGATAATATGAGGCACAAAATGAGTCCTTGGAAAGATATTGAATACAATAATGTTTAGTACCCTATCCTAATTATGTAAATGATTTTTTAGCAATAATGGATGCGAACTTCCCAGCCCATCAACCCCTCCAGCATATGCAAAAAGATTTGAACCTTGCGCTTGGAATGGGACACTCGCTAGAACAACCACTGCCTTTGGCAGCAACAGCAAACGAAGTTTTTAAGCACGCTAAGCGACTTGGTTACGGAGAGCACGATGCGGCTGCGGTTTATATCCGTGCTCGATTTTAGTATGATAGAAAAAATATGAAACCTTGACGTCATTAGTGTAATTAATTAAGTTTTGTTTATAGTCTAAGTGCAAAATTATCACTTAACTCAAATGTCTTTGTGAGTTGATAAATTTTTCCGATACTCCACCTCCAATTTTTTACTATCGTACAATGCGTTTCTGCATCCCTACAAATCATTTAATAAAAAGTAAATCATGAGGCTCTCGTTAATCTTCCAGTATAAATATAACACATAAGTGTCAAGTGTGTTTAAAAAGTGCGGCTTAACTAGTTGTACACACAAACCAAAATAAAGAACTCTGGAGAGAATGTCAATCAGAATCAACTAAAAACTAAAATTATTGGAATACCAAATAGCTCAGATTCTTCGTTTATTCTTTGGTAAAGTCGGCTATGAAGTTTATTAGTTTTGTTATGCCCAAGTATGGATCGATGCGCGACTGGATAGATTACAGATTCTCAGCTATTTTGAGTTCCTAGACTGTAAATCCCATCGTGTCTTCTAGTGTCAGGCATTATCGTAAATTAATTCTGTAATGAAGTGTATGGATATTCTTATTGTTTGACAGTGGTTCAATTAAGATCAAAATATTGAAATATTGAATTTTTGCTAGTATAGAATAACCTGGAAGTTAAAAACTAATTGGTTTAGTTTTAAATTACTTGTCTTAAATATGGTAGCTGCAACTTCCGTAGTTATGTAACGGAGTCTACGTTCTCGGAAAAGAATTATTTTATAATCTTGATTTTTCACCACAAATTCTATTGTTGATATCAAACAATTTGTTATTTGAAACCCATTGTTTTGAATATGTTCGTAGGGGTTCTTGTAAGATGGAATTTGATAGATGGTTGTTATAAGGATCGTTTAAAGGCTTAATTTTCACCGGCACTCTTTCCTATTGTTGTCAAATACTATGAAATTAAAAAGTAGGCACCTTCAAATGTTAATTTGTCTAGAGTTATGTTATCTGGAATATTAATCAATAATTCCTCACTAACTTGAGTGAGAAACGAGCGATAGCGATAATTTAAAAACATATACGCTTATTGACGTCATTTTCTTAAATTTATTTTCCCCTAGCAGGATTTTGAGGTGTCTACTTTTTTATTCGACGTAATTTCATGTTTTGGAAAACAATGTGTTGAATATTGTAGTTTTAGCTCTTGTAGCTCACCTAGATGAAATTTGTTGTTACTGGACACAAATATATTTAGTATATAATTATATGATATGAACTAAGGAATTATACAGCCGTTACACTTGAAAAAAATTTGTTTTTTTTGTCCTCCGAGTAGTAATTGCGGAAAGAATAAATATTCCTTTGCCAATTTTGTTTTGTGTATTTTATTATGTAGTGCACTTTATGTTTGTGTCCTTCCTCCATCCGACAAGACTGCTCTATAATCGGTTCTCCACTAAAAGTTTGGTTGTAGCCTGTAGGTCAATTTCCCAAAAATTACTATCAAAGGTGATAAAAAATATCCCAAATTAGAACATAGTTTTTAGGAAAACATTTTTAAGTTGATGATCTGGCTGTTTTCAGGGATAGACAATCAACCGGTTTGAGGTTTTAGTTAATTCTTAATTACCTATTTTCAATTACTTTCAAATTTAAAAATTTCTTATTTACAGATTGTTAATTAGTTAAGCTTTATAATCAATTCATGATTAATTACCCAATTTACAGTATAGCAATAGGAAAAAAGTATTTTTCAGACCATCAATCTATTTGGGGAAAAATAAAATTTTTATTTGATGATTTAAAATTTAAAAATTAACTATCCATATATAATCGATTATTTTTATGCCAGTAATTGGGATTATTACAACTACATTAAAAAAAGCTAAAAAGCCAAACTATACATTAACATTCAATTAACTCTATTAACAATAGACACATTTTAATACCATTTCACATATAATACGCAGCTTTGGCATTTCAAATTAGATTAATTGAAATTTTGTATACACTTTTAGATAGTCATTATTGTGATACAGACCGCACACAACAAGTGGATGATGATGACTCGTCGCGACCAATTCATCGCAGGATTAATTTATCGCAGTACTTATTCATCGTAATCAAAATTCGTCACTAAAAAGTTCATCGCAATATTTCGTCGCATCATAAATAATTATAAAAACTTTGTCTGAATGAGGTTATTTTTCCTCAGAAACATTTTAAGGTTGGTGGCACGCGGCATCTCCAATTAGCTGAATGAATCAAATGTTTAGCTCTAATAAATTAAGTTCACTATGCTTCTTTTCTCATCTCTTAATCTACTACTAAGATATGCTGAAATCTGAAAAGTGTAAAATTGAAAACTCAGCAACTGTAAAATCTTTATGAGGGAAAAAGATAAAGATTCAGATAAAGTTTTCATAATTATTTCTGATGCGACGAATTTATATTGCGATGAATTGGTCGCGTCGAATATATGCTACGACGACGAAACGATTGCGACGACTTTTAGAGGAATCTGAGTGGGTGGAGAGTATGTTATGCTGTGTAAGATTAAAGAATGGCATGACAGGCGACGATGTTATTATTTTATTTTATTTGGTAGCACACAGCAGACGTCGGCTCAATTTAGAATATTCGAAACTTAAATCGAAAATTAAAAATTGAAGTGCACTAACTTATCTGCATTACTTTGCTAGATCCGTTTAGAACGGTTTATTTATTAATGTAACTTCGATATTCGATGCTATGATTTTAATCTATTTGTGATTATTATTTTACATGGTTGATTCATACTCTCCAAGCGGCTAAATAATTTTTTTTGTGAAATACAAATTGAGAGTAAGAGGTTACTTCATTTTGTTTAATATCCTCTTAGCTCAAGCATTAATATCCAGATCTAACTAATCTTTGGGATCTAAACTATTGTTAAAGTTTGTTTATGGGTAAGTATATTTTGGTAGAGTACATTAATGGTACAACTTTTGACTGTCATGAATATATTTTTGATAGCACCTAATAGTATGTAAAATAAAAATCTATCTACAGAGCTGTTTACCAAGAGTAAAATGGTACAACAATTATATTTATTTTTAACATACAACACAAGTTACAATTTCCAAAAGATTAAAAAATTAGTTGTTTTGAAAAGATTATTCCTGAACAGAATTATGATAAAGATCTTTCAGACTTTCTGCTGTCACAGATGGAATGAACTTGTCCAATTATGGAGATTTGTTAATAAAGTTGGTACAGTTTGAAACCCAATCACCTTGTTCTGCTCTCAGTCCGGTCTGCTTTTATGAATGAGCTCAAAGTAAAGAATCATTGGTGATAAGAATCGAATCTGAAAGACTTGATCCATTGGGATTTACTTATGGGACCATGGTGCTTTTGTTTCGGTGTGGCTATGTGATCCCAGGGGAACCTGGAGTAATCATAAAAGAATGAGATAAGACTTAGCATCCTTATATATAAATTTATATGTATGCATGTGTGGAATGATAATAATAACAAAGCAAAGCCATCCCTGGGAAGTATTCGGAGTACAGCCTGCTTTGACTTGGTGGTGTATGGTGGTGTGAATCGAAGAAGAAAAAGGATTTTGGAAATCAGAGCATATCTGTCTTAATATGTTTGCGTGTTACGACTGTTCAATAAAAGAAAAGAAAAAATTTGACGAACAGGGTTGGAAAAATCATGGTCAGTTTATCCCCGATAAGAAAGAAGAGCCTGTGGATGGGAAAAAGTTTCAAAGGTTGAGGAAAAGCCTGAGAATCTCCAAGAGAAAGGTTTAAAATTGAGGAATCCAGTAGTGAAGCAGTGTGGAGTGCATTGTTTCCATTCTAAATGGGGTTTAGTGATGACATAATGAAGTGAGAGATCGCTCATGGATCCTGGAGAGACTCCTGGAGACAGGGTGGAAAAAGGTTGGCAAAGGAGGACCAAGGAGGTTCATTTGTCAATGGGCTATCGGGTCTTGAGTACACAAGGAAGTGTACAGGTGAATCACTGGAAAGGTCACTTTCCTACAAAGGTCTCACCATGGGCGGCTATTCATTCACTTGTCCCCAAAGCCTCCATTGTCCCCCCTCCTTTCACTCAGTCTTGTCTCAACTCAACAATAATCACGAGGATAATACAATGCGAGTTCAACTTGTCTTCCCGACCCGACTTATTGCATTACCGTCAATACCGAATGGGACTACCCTCTAAAGTATGTAAGTATATGGTATCCATCTCGTCTTGACCATCCCTCTCTCCCTTCTGACTCATGTCATAAATACAATCCTTAGATCTACTACAACCCCTAAAATACCTTTTCCAACCCTCAATGGGATTCCAATGGGATTTCCTCGGGAGTAATTGTAGCGTCGGTTTCTTTAATTGTGGCTTACATGGATTGCAGCCCCTCTTTGGTAATTCGTACCAGCACCGCTGTGCCTCTGTCCCTCTCAATAAAGTCATACTGTGTCTGGGTACATTGGACTCAATCGGATGGGAATTTATTCTCCTGGTATTACAGTCTACCCTGGGATCCATGCATTTACATTTACCTTACTTTTTCATACTTCATTCATAAAAATCTATTTTCCAATTCTATAAAACTTCTTATTCTTGTGTCATTTGATTTTTTTTAAAGAGAAACTTCTCAGAATTCAAAAATGAATTCAAATAACATTGAAATCATCCACATTTCAGACTCAGCTAAAGCCCATTACGGTTTTTTGAAACACTTGGAGTCGAGGCGCTTTGTATTTCATTTATGCTTATAAAAATTACCAAGGCGTCGCAAGGCCTTCTCTCAAGTTTTTTAGAATTTCTCCCTCATAATTTGTAGTAATAACGCTTGAGACGATTGAGATGCGTGTACAGAAATCTGTGTACCACAAAAACCAAACGTACTCGAGTTTCTCTGGTCATCCGTTATGAGCTCATTATTATTCAGAAATAAATTCTTAGGTTTGACCATTATGGTACAGGTCTCTCGCTGTATGGATTCCATGCAAGCGGGCAATATGGGATGTTGTGTGTAGGCCCACCATATTGCGTGTATGGAAAACTCATTGAATTCTATTTCACTGGAGTGTTTAAGCCTCAATGGGCACAGCAGTTTGGGCCTCGTGGTGGAAATCCAGAATTGTAAAGTAAACTGGGAATAATTTTGTTAAGGGCATGTATAGATTTTACGCCTGATTGTACCTCTCAAATTGCTCTATATGACCACTCCTCACAATTGAACTCACCTTTGTTAAGGCATGTGCCACCCAGACTGGGAGTCCAAACATATTCATCACTGTGGAAAAATTTAATGATTTCATCCCAAGAGCTCCTTTCTTTTTAAGTAGTTGCAATAATAAGAAGGATCCCAGAGACACGTTTGAATAAATGTTCCAAGTATTCCCCGTCCACCTAGAGAGTCTAGAGAGACGTAGATTCATACATAATAATAATACACACTCCTCTCGCACATGCTGGAGATGCTACTATAAATTGCTACGGAAATAAATCTCAGCTCTCTCATGCTAACTACTAACAATTAGTTTACATGATAGATATAGAGGTATAGACGAAGAGGAAAATCCAGGAGGGGTTTCCTATCTAAATGTTTGGATTCTGTAGTAGTCTTATTCAATATCCGTACCTACCACTGATACGATCATTCTGCCTCAATTAATATTTTGAATGATGTTCTTCTCTCTCCATCCAATCTTGCTTTATATACCAATCAATCCAAGTTCCCTTACATTTCATCCGTTTTTGTAACCGCAATGGGAGCATGGACAACCTGCTGCTAGGAAATTTCATTTCATAGAAAATCCAATTGAATTCTCTTTATTTGACTACTGGATATCTTTATATTCATACATTATTATCATTACAGGGTCATAATGGTCAGACTGAATATTTTTAGAAATTGGGATTGGGACTGCAGATTATTTCATTCAATAAATACTTTTATGAGGCCCTGTGCAGAAAACATGAAGAACTTGTCTGTAATTTTACGGAAAACTTAACTCTAATATCAATCAATCCGATTAACACTGAATTCATCTTGACTCTCTAATATGAGATATATTATTTATTCTGTTAATACGATAATAATGTTAAAGAAGTATGCAATCGTCAGTTATTTATTCAACGTCCGACATTTTAAAACTTATTTAAAATAAAAATAGAAGAGTAATGTTTTCATCTGATACTTGTTCATGAAATCATGTTTCGTTTTGATTTTTAATCTTGATAACTTTAAAAATTAATGTTAGATTTTAATTTTCGGACCACTTGCGTAGATTTATATCTTAATGCTGCATGCAGAGTTATTGTCATTTAATTCTCATGATCCTTTCCATGGAACTGTATTAAAATGTTCAATTCCGTAAAATTGTAAGATTTGTTCCGTGTGTAGAATTGTGGTTGTAGAAACACATAGTTACGATCCGTGGGCATAGTTATCCCTCATGGTAGTCCATAATCTTGCAAAGAGTTGTAGTACATATCTTCAAAGAAACATATTAGGAATCCCCTTCTCTGTGTCTTGGAGAGTTTTTATGAAAACAGAGGATTTATAGCGTACTATGTCGGGAAGCTAACTGAACTGTCGCCTTTCCTCAGAATCAGGAAGAACCATAAGGTAACTAAAGAACAAAAATCGCAGCGTCCTCCCTAAGTAGTGTATTACAGTGTGTACTACATAACATAAAATATTACGGAGAAGAAAAATCTAATCCTAGGGAGATAGGGAAGGGAGGATTCCATTAAAAATGTGTCACAAGTTGTGAAGATAAGAAAGTCAGATTGTTGAATCTCTTTGTCGTCTCCGTCCGTCCTGACTATGCGGGTATTATTGGGCTGGGACGCCATGCCGTATAGACTCGGATAATAACTTGTGTGGAATGGGTTTTGCCACGACGACCGATGAATTTCTTCAACTCTCTTGAGCTATTTTCATCTCTTTATTACGTACAAGAGCCTCCTGTTCTTGTAATATTATCAATCCCTTGTTCTTCCAACCCCTGGCTTTGTCCGGCTTCTTACTTACAACACAAGTATTCAGGAGACTATCATGCCGTAATCACAGTATAGAGAAATAATTATGGAAAGAACTCTCAAATCCCACTAAAACAGACCAGAAATATATGAAACTCTGTTGTAATTATTGGGAGTTGAGAATCCGTGATCTTTGCTGGATACTTTATATTTACCCTTGAATCTCATTTTTTTACTGGGAATATTAAAGCTGTATATAGTTTAATGATAAGAGCATACAATCAAGACGAAAATTTCTTAAAACATGTTCAGCATATGAAAATTTGTTTGTTTGTGAAATTATTTATTAAAAAAAACTGTCTTCAACTTTCATGGATAAAATTAAAATATTAAAATATTTTATCAAATCAGTTCTAAAATTCACAAGCCAGTAAATAAAAAGGAGCCAGCATCATTTGATTTCCTAGCCCATTCTGTCCTTAACAAAACCTGATATGAAAGGGATACGAAAAACCGTAGTCCTAATGAAGAAGAAACCGTTTTCAGCCCGAAATAAGATGGGAATGTAAAGCAGAGGAAGCTGGTCATGAAGTAGCAGATAGGAGTAGATGGTCGTGGTGGTAGTTTCTGAGGCCATATATCGAAGCGATAGGTTGACTGCAGAAGACCGAAGAATAAACAGCTCCGGCAGGTTGAGGAGGATTCGGATTTTTGTCCCATGGTCCATGGGTAAGACCGGCGCATTTAGGAATGGGTAAACCGGGGATTGGTTGTTCGAACACGGACGACTGGAGCTGAACTGGAAGAAGGCGGTGCACATATTTTGTCCGTGGTCCTCCAAAAGGTTCATTCCCAATGTGATGCCCCATTCACTCACCTAATTCACTTGATATGCCAGACGAGGACAACCCTAATACAACAACAAATCACTAACCGAGTGGAATCATCAAATAACCTGAACACACACACACACACATACACACACGCTCTCATCTAACACCTCTCCTCATCTCGTTTAAGAGAGCTAACTCCACCACAAGGACCGTCTTACTCTCACGAGCTATCTACCGAAAGTAGAGAGGGAGAGAGGAAGAGAGAGAGACTTGTGCCCTTTTGAATCTAGAAGGAGAAGGTAATCCAATCTGTGAGAGGAAGGAAGACGAGAAACGAAACCAAGAGAAGGACCAAGGAACCAAACCACTTGAGTCAGTTGGACAACTTGGTCCTCTAATTCCCTTTAAGAAGTTCTTAATTGAGTGATCCGGAGACAAACACAATTCTCTCATGGTCCATTAACTCGAACCGGAAACTCACTTTTTCACTTTGTGCTTCCCTTGGTCAATCCACCCCAACAAGTCCTCCGTCTGTATTATAAACACACATATATATATAAATATATCTATACAACAACATCCGCTCCAACATTTTTAACAGCCACTTTCACCGCAAAACAAGGCCGAGAGTGTTTTCATGTTGGCTTTCTTTTTCTAATTCCACCTTTGCTCTGTCTCCGGTTGCCCCTCGTAGAATAGGAGGATTTCGAGGACGGAGAAACTCAAGGCTCATTGAGACGGTTGAGACGTGTAGGTACTGTAATTGAATCACACCTGACTTTATACTTCCTTTCCCCCTCTTGGCAGAGGATTGTGAAGAGTGTTCTACTAAAGTAGTGGATATTACTTACGAGTTAAATACGAGTTAGTAAGTTAATTAGATTTTGGCGGTGGTGGTGGTCGTAAAGTGTGCGTGAAGAAAGTGAAACACCATACTGCCGGCACCTCAGCTTTCGCCCGCTGCCTCATGGCCGGGCTCGATTTCCCATATTCATCATCACTCCGGTTCAAACTCCTCGGACCCGATGCCTCACAAAGGTAATAAAAAACAGACTTCTTTTCATCCCAGGAGAAATTGTGGGGAATTTACTTTCTTCAACCTCATGAATCTTGAGCTTTTATTAAGTAGTGGGATTCTAAATCCCACACGATATGTAAACAAAATCCTTTGGATAGAAAAATAGAAAAACATAATGCTAAACAAAAGTTCAAAAAAACGTTAAAAAGCATTTGCAATAACGAAGGACTCTTGTCCGTGGTTCAGATTCAGATGTATTATAATGGCAGTCAACTGTCTTTTTTCTTCAAAAATACCTAATATTTCAGATGAATACTAAAAGTGCATAGGACTTAATAAATGTAGTCATAACCCTTTGATAATCTGTATTTGAACTTTTGAAGAAAATCAAGTCAGCGGAATAAAATCAATGCACGTAGTTCTTTAGAAAGACGTCTGTCTGTAACCTTCCCGGAATTTGATCAATGAATTAATATATAACAAAATAAATTCTTGGGAAAACAAGAAGGAAAGTGAGGTCTGAATATTCAGGAAGTTTGAGGCTTGACACGTCAAGGGAGTTCTGTAGGACAGGTCATTTGCATCGGATTTACATAACACTCCTAAACTCATCCTTGTCCCTTCTCCTGGAGTCTAACAAGGGAAATAATAACATAAATATTACTGTAGGGGGAGGGGATTATATTGCTCAATTTTACTATACATCTTTGGCTACAGAGTTACAGAGGAGTCCAAGCTGATGAGGAATGGATAATTATGACACCGTGGGGCGTGGGTTCGCAAGAATAGGAACTGTTGTCATTTGCAACTTTGGGAATTCATTAGGGAAAAATCATATAGTCTTCCGAACGAACCATCCTGAGGATGAAGAAGAGAATGGATTTGATTATTCATAGATCATGTGGCTAACCCGGCAAGTGTTGTGGTGGATTTCCACAAGATGTGATTTCCTAAAAGAGAGTCATTCCCATTCACTCACTCTCATTAGCATGTTTATCTATTGTTAGTCGGGTGATGAGTATTTTCCCAAGTCAAGTCCTTCTTGGATCATCATCAGCATCATCAAGTCTGTATACACAAGCTCTCAAGGGTCCTACTATGCTGTCCCCTCAGACTTGGCTCACCGGGTAGCTTAGGTATATTTCTAGTGGCAGAGAATCGGTGGGGGATAATCCGTAATGTATGCACGTTAATGGATCCGGTCCTTAATGAATTGTGACGGGGAAGCGGAAAAAGCCAAATCGAACTGGGATCCCTTTTTCTCTTATTTATTGTCCCCACTCTTAATAACATCCTGAACGGACGGTTCTTCTTCCCATAGAACGTGGAAATGAATCTATTATCTAGTTGCTCATGGTGGATAGAGATACTGGATATTCAAAGTTGAACTGAATCCTCAAGTCCTAACTTAAGGGAGTAATAATAATATTATTATGCCTATGAAATCTCATCCTCATTTACAATTGACTTCTGCTCACTAAATGACGATCATGGGTTCATGAGTCTCGTCCAATTGTTGTATATTCTTTAGGAGCATATTTGATTTCCAAATCCGTCCCTTCCTTGACTTTTTACTTTTATCATTTTATAGAGGATGAGGATAATGATATGGGTTTTATGAGAGATATTATTATTACTATTACCATTACACATTACTTTCCTCTTATGATTATTACGAGTGTCATCCCCTCGTGGAGTGGTGGAGAAAAAAGGAGTCCGGAAGTTTATGCTGTCAAAAGTCATTGAGATGGTGAAAGAACCTTGTGCATTTTTTTCTCTCGCTACACTGAATTTCGGAAATCCGTTCTAAGCGTTGGACAATAAAGAATCTCTCACCAAGATTTTTCCGCTCTCTGTCTCCTTGTCCTCCTCTTTCTCTCTCTCTCTCTCATTTACAATTCATCCCACATTTTCTGACTCATTCATCCCCATCCTTGTTGATCATATTTTTTTATTCAGACAGAAATATTTATATTAAGACCATGTGGAATAGCACTGTTATAGTAGAATTGGAATGCTGGAGACGGAGGAAGGATTTAAAATAGTACATAAATAAAGTACACATCCAAATAGCTGATAATGGAAACCAAGCCAAGATATTTACGTTCGTAATAAATGCAAAGAAAATGACATTTACCTTATCCATTGAATAATAAAACTCTACAGTTGACAGTGGTTCCTAGTCCTCCGAGTCTTTGCTACTTTGAGAGATGCAATTGAAAATTTAGTACATTATTTATCAAACTAGTCCTCCACTCTATCCACAATCCTAGAAAATATATAAAGAGCCAATAATGTTATTATTACGAGGTGGAAAAGTATGGCTGGATGAATTTTATAGCCCCTTGGAAATTCATATACACACATTAATGTGTTCGGGATATAAAAGAGCGATCTACATAACTAACTCTATGGAAAACGGTAGGAGGAGATGATGATGGTGATAAAGAGACTAAAAATCCCAACGCGTTTTTTTCGCCTTTGTTACACCAGCCTGGGTAGATTACATTGATAAATTTTCCTAAATAGAGTTGAAGAGAGCCCTTTGTCCGGGTAAAATGGAGGCGTTGAATATGTAAGTGGCAAGGGAAATTGAAAAATTATAGGATAGGGATTGCATGTCAGCTAGCTTGAATAGATATCACCTAACCATTATTCTCACCCATATATTATCACACTGAATTAAAATGTTCAGTTCAGTCAGGTCACGACCAGGCTGAATTTTGTTCACTTTTATGAATGCCCTAGGACCAGGAGTAAGTAGAAAAGGATAGTAAAGAGATGTCAAATTATATACGTCCTAGTAGGTAGACTAGGTAGTGGGTATTATTATTATAATAGTACAAGGTAAGCAAGGCATTTTCATTCAAGTATGCTCTGCAAGTTCGACTACTATTATTATTATTATTTCTGAAGGATAAAAAGGTAGAGAAAAAATACATATCCCTTAAGCAACAAGGGCCCTGCAGAATCCTTGCGAGGGACAAGGGCTTCTATTTAATATAATGATATAAATATATAAATACATATGAAGTAGTCACTCTGAGTTAGCATGTCGATTGTCGATTGTCCATTGTGGATGTCCATGTCGTCGGTTCCCTCTTGTCCTATTCAAGGGATTCAACTTTTAAGTTGGCTTGGGCTAGTTAGCCGTGTTAACAGGAGTTACTTATACATATGCCTGTTTTGTGTAGAATATTGTTTGTATAGTAAGAGCCGAAAGGTGATTCTCGTTTGTACTGTAAATAAGGGATCAGTTTGGTACTTCTCCTTTTTATTATGATGAAGACAGGTAAACGAATTGGGTGAATAATGGATATTTTCCCTTTAATTCCCTAAAGAGGGAATTTCCATGTCTCGTTTTGTCATCTCATCCTTGTTCTACACATTGGAGCTCTTTA
The DNA here is from genome assembly GCA_034694785.1 of Agrenia bidenticulata. Taxonomy (NCBI): domain Eukaryota; kingdom Metazoa; phylum Arthropoda; class Collembola; order Entomobryomorpha; family Isotomidae; genus Agrenia; species Agrenia bidenticulata. The sequence goes on along the minus strand of JAQFYM010000052.1, from coordinate 69,087 downwards.
TCCATAATATATATTTTTTACGTGAGTGACACTGGTGACCCGATGGGAGTGAAGAAGTTTCACCTATTTTTGTATAGCTGTCAACAGTGACGCAAAAGCTTTCATTCATTTTAGAAATGTGGGAAGTAACTTACGTTTTCAAACTGTTCCCAGTTGAGTTTCTTGGAGATTTCTTAAAGTTATTTCCTTTGTAATTGTAAATGGTTTAAAAGGCTAAAAAATGTTGCACTGGAAGGAGTTGATTTAAAATTTTACCAGACTCTTGAGATTGGAGAATAGCTTTTGAGGAATTTCTCTTCAAGAATTTAATACGCATAATATGTATGTACATATATATAGATAGATATATATATGACTTCTGAACTTAGATCTGATCATCATCGGGGTCTTTGTGGTATTGAGTAGTACTAGCGACTGGGTCGCTTATGATGTAACTCTGTGAATACATCCATTTTATTTTCTGGTCTTCATTGATTTTTTTTGTAGAAAAATAGGCGGAGGGAGTTAGGTTGTGAGGGAGAGGGCATTTATTTCTATTCAATGATCCACTTTTTCCATTCAGCTCTTTATGATTTCATAAGTGTTGTCGTATTGGATTGCAAAGGGCATTTGTTGTCAGAGGTGAAGATGTCACTTTGTTCTTCAAGTGGTACAAATTCGGTTTGTAGTATTAAACAAGACCGGGAATAAAATTGAGGAAAATAATATTTTCAAAGTTCATTTCATTTTTAATATTTGGCCTAGGATTGAATTATTGTGTGTAGGGTGTGCCGAGCGACGGATCGTTTAACGCTTTTTGGTATTTTTGTATTTAAAGAGAATACAAATGATCAATCAATGGGACAGCTCTGGTACTGACATCCTTATTGAAAACATTTTTGAAACATTGACTTTTGAGTTGACATTATTTGACTATGTTATTTTCAGGCCTTGCACTCTTTGAAAAATGAAACTGACTACTGACTTTCTGGCTTTGAAAGAAATGTGAAATTTAAAGGCAGAACGCGATAATATTATGTTAATCATTTTTTTTACTGCAGGACAAACTTTTGATAAATCAAGCATATCTAAATGAAATGTCGAAGAGAGATTAAAAAAACAAATTTAAAAAAACTCCCAAAAGTCAAGTGAAAAATAGTCAAAGTTGACACTGTTGACAACGTCCTTTGATGAATTATCATGATTTAGCAATTGAGAAGATTGATAAAGATATTTCTTGGCACTAGTGGAGAAAAAAAGTCAAGTTGTTTCATTCCAGTATTCCCATAAAGAGGGTAAAATGTCCCAGATGCAGAAATAATACAGATACAAGAGACCGAAAAATGGAAGCCTATAAACTTGCCCAAGACTCGTGGAACGATAGAAAGAATGGAAAAAAGTACATATCTGATGACATAAGTAGGATTTAGTGTATCCTCTTAGAAATTTTTATTTAACTTAGTAGTGACTTTATTATTATTATGGTCCTCTTGTGACTTTTGACTGTCGGCTCTCCTCACTCTCATCGCCTTTCTCTCTCCCTTCAACATGTTTCTTTCTCTGTACTCAAGAATAATCATGACAACATATATATGACCGAGAGAACAAAGTCACTCTTGACAATCAGATATATTCACAGTACCTTTTACACTAGAGAGCTTTTTCCATTATTCTTTGAAATGCTTACAAGTCACTCCAGGACATATTCATGCATTTAAGGTGCTCCTCTCGTGTATATGGACACGAGTACAAGGGGATTCAGCGGAGGATAGTCAGAATCTTAGGATCTCTCTTCTCTCTCTTGGAGGCGGAGATATAATAATAATATATACGTGTACGAATCTCACCACGTTAGAATGAATGAAGAAAACCGTTTTTGAACAAACTGTCGAGGACTTTTCCTACTTATAACACATCTTTCACGCTTCAACAACTTCCATTGAATTTGTACTCGAAAAAGTACGGAAGAAAGACAAGGCTCTTTATATAATGTGTTTGTGCCTCTTTTAGTACGAGCTCTTTGTTCAAAGTTTGGACTATCTGAGGGAGTCTTGAATTCAAAATGGCAAAATGCTGTGAATGCAGGTCGGCTCACATTGAGATATCTTACTCTGGAACAGTTAGATCTTTTCTTTATAGGGCGAGTTCGACGAGTTTTACTCCTTCAGACGTGTATGAAAGTATCAACTTGCTGGGCTATAGTGTCTTTGACTCCTCGACTCGATAAATCCAATGGGATAAGCTAGACTCACAAAGTATGAACAGGAGATGACTCTATTTATTCGACAAGATTTATTGTACAGAGATAAGTTTAGTTAAGTAAGTTTCTCCTTGTATCTTCTACAATTTACGACATTCTGCTTCAAAATCTTAATTTGCTTTCCAACCATTTATGGCATGGTATTCATTCGGAGATTATGTAATAATATTCCTTATAATATTGTAGAATAGGCTCCAGTTAAAAAAACTGTATTTCACATCCAAAACTGAAAACAAAACTTATCAAGTTTGTATAGTTTGTATTTTGAGAATAAAATGGTAAGCATCCATATTCATGTTCAGCTCTTGCAAACTGAGCCTATGAAATTAAATTTCTCATCAAAAATAAATTATTACTTTAATCCCAAATTGGAATAGATTGATCGGACGTAATGAACTGTCCAAAAGGTTGGCCTCAAAATGGTCACCTCAACCTCAACTGTTCTGTCTGTTTGAATCTATATAGACTAGGTTAGAAAACTTCCCATTGTAAATCTTTTGGAAACAAAAGCCGCCTTTGGAAAGGGCAATCCTCCCTTATGGCTTTTTTAACACCCTTGCCTCTGTGAAAATGTGGATGTGTTTGCTATTTGAATTTTAAAAAATGGCTATGCCACAGACCCAACAATGACTCAGGGTATACACAAGTAACACAAGCCAAAAGGAGAGCTCAACCTTCAACAAATAATGGCAGATGTGTCACTAAAAGCTAAAATCATGATACGACCATCCTATGAAACTATGAATAGCTGTCTGGCGTGGATATGAATGTGACGGTTAAAAAATGGGAGAATGGAGAACTATTCATATTAAAAATTTAATGGAGGACGACAAGCAGATAATAATACCTTGTATGAGCAGTAGAAATTACATACTATAAATAAAATCATCGTAGGTTGGGCTAATGATATACATATAGACTATAATAGTTTTTCAGGAGCATGACTCTTGCCACGCATTATTGATCAAACGAATCATATAAAATAGTAAAGACTATATTTTTCAATCATCCGTTCTCTCAAATATTTGCTTTTCCCACAAACTTTCAGTATTTTTTAACACTAATCAAATAAACTCAAAAACATGAAAAGTTGATGTAATCGATGAACTCTTGTCACCTTGATCGTTGACTATTCTCCTGTATTTATTTACAGGACACAGTGGAGTGAATCAATTAGGTGGTGTTTTTGTTAGTGGACGGCCCCTTCCTGACTCTACCCGACAGAAGATCGTAGAATTAGCTCATTCCGGTGCCCGACCGTGTGACATTTCAAGAATTTTACAAGTTTCTAACGGGTGCGTTTCCAAAATTCTGGGACGGTAAGAAGTTCCTGTGATTCTTCTCCTTACACATGTACACCAACAGCTCAAGGAAGCTTAAAACCTTTAGTTTGAAAAAAATCTGGCTGAGCAATAAAAACGCTAATATCCAAGCCGATTTATTCAGTCCCAAGCCATTGTGAAGACATTTATCCTCTATCGTAAATATGAAGTGGCGATTCCCCAGCTCCATTTAGCTGTGCTGGGATAATTGAAAACGTGAGATAGATTTAAAATCGCTTGACTTTCTAAATGCATTTCAGATACTACGAGACGGGCTCAATAAGGCCAAGAGCAATCGGAGGAAGTAAGCCCCGGGTCGCAACTTTGGAGGTTGTGAACAAAATTGCTCATTACAAACGGGAATGTCCATCCATTTTCGCGTGGGAAATTCGTGATCGACTACTGTCTGAAGGAGTTTGTACTAATGACAATATTCCAAGTGTAAGTCACATTATTTATCTATTAATACCACCCAAATTCCCAATAATTATTGTTTTTTCAAAATTTAACCGCTATACTATATACATAATATCTTTATTACAAAAAAAATAAGTTGATTTTCACAACTCAAAATCAGATCATTCAACAGAGCATGCATGGTAACATGTAATTGAGCATACACAATCTCCCATAGTAAAAACAGAGTTCTGTCAGCCATAGCCAAACATCAGAGTTTCCATTCCAAACGACTATGTCCATTTTTTGTAAACCCTTGTACGGGGACAACACCGGGTGCATTTCTACATGCATAAAAATGCAATGCATGGTCTTAGCCAAGTTAAACAGGAGGACCACGAGTGCCGGAAAAAAACTTGGTAGTCCCTAGTCTAAAGAAGAGAAGGGGCATTGAAATATATTATATCAAAGGGAGAAAGCGACCGAACAAGAAAAGTCAGCCTGGAGGAACCACGCTGCAGTGTAATCGTATGAGGGCATCCACACAATAAAATTTCTCATAGCCGGTACCCTGCAGACGGATGAGGTACTCTCCCACAGCCATGCTACCACATAGCCCTAGCTTCCAACACATCCTACATGGAATGATAGGAAGCAAATAGAATCGTATCACAGCTCTTGCATTATGGATCAAAGCACTCGAGTGTGAAATCGCGGACTTGGGGAAGTTCGCATACAACAACACTACTACTACACACATTACATAGAATATGTACTACACAGCTTTCTTTTAAAAAATCACACTCAGCGCTTATACTATTCATCTGAATGGGAATCGTCCCATGCTGCTTCCTTCCCTCGTCCTAACTTTCCTTCAGCCCTCCTCTGAATTCATAAAAAAGTTGATACCAAATTTCCCTGCTAACTTCCCACTGAGCCAGAATGGAGGAATATCAATGCGAGAAATTCAGTGCTACAGTGTGCTACGAGTATATATACATACAGATATATGTATACATATTATAATATAATCCCCGAGCTCCTGTACTACTTACTCACCACTTTCATTCATAATTGGAAATTCCAGGTCAAGTCTAGAGATTAGAATATTCAAGATCCAAGATGTTTGCGTTGTGAGTTCCTTCGAAAAACTCCCTGTCTTTCTACTTGGAGAAAGTTGGGGTCGGTGTGGCCGTTTTTGTGCATAATTTTAGATGGGGTCAATTCCTTCAGGAGACTGGAAAGTACAAGGGGTTGATTGAGAGATGAGTTGAAGTGTATTTTGTATTTTGTACTGTTAGTAAATGTGATGAGTTCATCCAGATTTTTCTAATATTGGGCGACTGTTTGAAGGGACGAGAGTCCACTATCAGTAAATCAGTCATCAATAATATTCGTTATAGATTCTGATCTTCAATCTTGTCCTGTTACCCGTCAACTAATATTTCAACAGTACTTACAGTACATGGATTTGTATTAATAGGAAGCGTTGAGGGCACATGGGATGAGGATGATTTAGAATGTCGAATGTGTAGAGAATAGTTGAGTGTTGATGTAGACTGGTGCTTACTGGTGGTGCTAGGTTGGATTGAGATACGAAAAGTCAGATAGAGAAAGAGATTTGTTGTAGAGAGGGGAAAAATTATCATCATGATGTCTTTATTACTCTTTATAAATGAGTGAGTGTACATGTGAGGGCATTAACTGAGGGATATTATTCATAGGTACAGATTGGATTCACTCGTCCTATTGTCTCTCATCATCATCTCATTGTACCCGGGCCGGGCCATTTGCTAGTCTTTTAATCAGCGAGAAATCATCGTCATTGCAAATACACTCCGCGTGTGCCAGTAGGGGTGCCAGGCGGACGCAATTTCACAGAAGGAACTCACTTAGCTTTCATTTGCTTTTACTATGATGATTTTAGGATGTTCTTACCTAGAGTTAGAGCATGTAAGCCAGAAAGGTCTTGGTACTTTCATGTGTAGTTGTGACACAGACTAATTTCGCAGGGACCGTTGACCATAGTTCGTATCGTCGTTTCACAGCCGAGGGAAAATAATGGGATTGTTTTCTATGGAAAACCGTTCCGGACAGATTTTTTTTACACCCCAAGTCGTAATCTTGCGTCGTTTCTGTAGATGAAAAATATTTGGTATTGGAACTTGAGAAGCGATGTCATCCTAATTTATCCGACGTCTCAATGTCATCCCGAGTAATGGGATTCTCATTCGTCTCGGTTTTTGTTGTTGTTTTTTCTTTCGCCCTTTTGGAGTATGTATTTGTTTGTCATTTATGTGTGACTCCACTCTCATGCCTACATCAATCTTTACCCTAATCGACAACAGGGCTTTGTTCCTAGTTTATGCTTCGGATCGGTAGTGCAGCAGTGGAGTTGTTACACAAATACTCTTGTAGTACGAGTACAAGTAAGACGAGGTAATTTTTATCGAATTTGGGCCAGCCCCTTTTTCGAAATGTGAGAGACTTTGTCCCACCAACTTCAGCCTAGCTCCCTCAATCTCGTCTCTCTCTACCTATACTCTGAGCAATAAACTAAACTCATCATGCCTGATCGAAATCGGATGAACAAATTCGGTTATCCGTATCCTACTTACTTAGAGCATTACAAATCATGCAGCCTGTTGTCTTTCCGGCTCGGCTGATGGGGAGATTTTTTATACATACACACACAGGAATAGTATGAAACTCTGACTCTCTTGTTTCATAGTTATTACGAGATTTCATATTTCCTTGAAAGTAAATCCAATGATGAAATGGGATGTTGGAGAGCTGTAGCTAGAGGTTAACTCTGAGGCAGGAGAGGTCTAGTCTCCGCTGAGGAGAAAAAGTTGACAAGACGGTATAACATTCTTTTGACATCTTCATCGATCTTCCATCTCTGCCTTCGTCTACATACCATCCATATATAGAAAGAGGATACATAACACAAAGATAACCACCAGTCCACCAGGCTCGAGGACTATACTGCTGGGGCGAAAAGTGGTGTATGGATAAATGTGGGTGTTGAACGAGGTTCTGTCTTCATGTGTCTTTCTATAAGGGATTCATCTTTTCCCTGTTTGGATTTCGAGAGAATGTCTCCGTCTCTTTCTTCTTCTGTGCCACAATGTGATCTGACAGCGGAAGAAACCAACATGCCTTTCAACGCCTGGATGATGTGATCACAGCACAGTACAAGGAAGCCACTTCTTTATAGCACCCCTTTCAACACCACCACCACGGACTACAAACTATTCAGCATCTTTCTAATGGGACTCACTCATAGGATTAACGCGTACATATTTCTTTCATAGGTAGGGAACACCAGAGACACAAGATTAAGCTTGAAACGCTCAGAGTTCTCTCTACAATCTAATAGTATTATGAGTTTTTCTTTTAAATGTGTACTTAGTACTTTCTTCGGTATTATTAAGCTATTAGCACCAATAGCAAGGAGGAAGTACTGTCGAACATTGATTTTGATTTATTCGAATATGCTGTATGAATGCTTTCACATCGCAGTGCCTATCTGTGGGTGTTTATGTATGTGTTTTTGTATTATTATTGTAGACACTACTAAAGAAGATTTTTGTTTGAGATCATAGACGCATGGCTCACAAAGCTTGACAAAGTTAAGAGTTTTTTTAAGGGTGACAATGGATGGGTAGTTGGTGAAGAGTTTGAATATGTCATGGAATGGAAGAAGAAAGGATTTATCTATTTGTATTGTGCGGCTGATGTGCTCTATAATATAAGACTCGCTACTATGTGTTTTTACCAGCTTTACTACTGCTATACACTATTACTAAATAAGGTCCTCTCGGATTGGATAGTCAAAAATATGTAGAAAGCATGAGTCGTTTTTTTTGCAAATGGGAAGAAAGGATTTTCAAAAGAGATCCAGAAATACAGAGTTTCAAATGTGGAACTGTTGAAATGAAACACAAATCAGGAGAGTACATGAGATTTCATCCACCCACTATAGCCAGGTAGTTGGTGCCACTACGAATGAGATGTTCAAGAGAAAGGGAGTCTTCTGTAACTTCAAGACAGACAGGTCCAACAAATGCATAGAGAAACGAATCAGTACATACAGCAGTCCTCCATGTTCTAGTTTTGAGAAGCCCTTTGAGATAATGTATCTTGGCCGTTAAGTGCGAAAAGTGTATAGGGGAAAAATATACCGCATTCAATTCCACAAGATCTTGCGATATAAAAATGAAAGAAGAGCTTTTAGCAAATATGTATCTCTGAAGCTTCTGGAAGAATAACAAAATGGCTATTCCATGCCATGACAAAATATATTCTGACTCAACATCTTTGACGCCATGCAAGTCACCCTATAGGTTTAGAATGTAAACTGTAAACTAGAATAGATGTGGTGAGGTGTATTCACAAGGATTTTTTCCTATGTTGATGATGACAAAGATGTGTACTTTGGCTTGGGAGTTGTGAGGAAGCTGAAAGCCAGAAGAAAGAAACAAAAATGCACTAAAACGATAATATAAAGAAATTTGTATCTGATCTGCGTATGTAGCTGGTAAGATAGAGAAATGTGAAGTTATGACGAAGCTTAAAAAGTATAGAGTATGGGTCACAGGGCAAGGAAAAGTATTGCTTGCTGAATATGGCAGTGACAGTGTAGTATGGATTTCTAAATGCTTCGAGATTTCCCTACTTTCCCTCTCTCTCTTTGGAGCTTTAGATCTAATAATTTACAGCCGTATATGCTAATGACATTTCAAAGGCCTCGGGTTACTCCCATTTTTGAGTTGAATCACCCACTCTCACTACTGTACTCCACTTTCCTAGCGTTCATTAATCCGATTCGGGGCTATTAAGTTTTGAAAGTTTGAAACTTTTAGCCCTAGGATCCGAGAAGTGTTTAGAAATAAGATGTTGAGAGTGTTGAATGTCATTGCCAAAAATAAAAATGGAACCAATGTTGAATCCTTTTTTATTTGTTCTGATAGGTATCATCCATAAATCGTGTTTTGCGTAATTTATCCTCAAGGAAGGATCCTTGTGACGGAATAATAACCGGTCCCCTTAGTCCGGATCAGCAAGATCAAATTGCACAAGACAAGCTCCGGTTGCTGGGAAGTCATCAGAATTGGCCCAGGGGTCAGTGGTACTCATGCAACAATTATTCTATAGGACCAGGAGGAGCCAGAAGTCCAGAGGATAGTAATGGATGCGTAAACTCTTCCTCTCCTGTTGATGGATATTCATCCAAGAAAGGTAAGTACCTAAAAAAATCTTCCTTGTCTTTAATTTAAAAAAATATTTTAGAAAGTCTTCACAATAAAGGTACTCATAATACCCTCACAGTTATATTCTTATATTCCTAAACCCGTACACTCTATCAGCTTAAATACAGTAGAGTACTAATATACAGACGTGAATTCAAGAATTTTAATGCAGAGAAATGTTTAGAAAGGAACCTCATGTTCATGGTCTTGATCTTAGGAAGTTCTCGTCCATCATAATTCCTAATCGTTTTTATAAGATTTCATTAGACTCATACATCACTCAAGACAACGACTTACGATTTAAACAGCACTGCACACTTGGTCAGTCATCCACACAAATTGCTTCCACCCAAACTCTCGTTGAGCCATTTGAGCCCCTTCAACAAGGTTTGCCAGAGTGTGAATATAAAGCGTCTTGAGTCCGCCATTTGATCATCTCCGCTTAATTACAATCTCTCCAAAAAGCTTCCTCCGTTTTCCCCCTTCTATTTCATGACAGCTATCTCGTCTTCAAAAAAAATTGGAATAAAAATTCCAGGAACGGCAAAACTCTTGAAAGAGCCATAATATATTATTCTACTGACGTTTGAATACCATTTCTTTCATCTGCATGCTAGTCCTAATTATCTATCCAATTTAAAAATGTATATAATAATAGGGAATAGTAGATTTAAAACTGAGTTGTTTTAAAAATAAATGTACCGTGAATCCATGAGTTTTTCGCATGCAAATGAATGATTCAACGATTCAAGGCTGGACTAGAGAAATCAAATGTTCAATGATAAAGAGAGTGAAAGAGGATGGGAGAGTTTTAGTTGCATTGATTCCTTAAATTCCTCTGTAGCCCTACAATAGAAAATATTCATAAAACGTGCATACCACCCCCTGCATACTGGCCTTTAGGTATTTCCGTCTGTGGGGCGTGTATCAAAAGTAAAAAGAACCGCTTGTAGTGTAATTGCTTCCTCCATGTTCGTCTACACTTTGATTGAACAAATCTCCTCTGGAACATAATATTACAAACCATGGGAGAGAGAGAAAGCACCACCACCCAGACTTCAGAGGTATCCCTCAATTCCCTCATGTACTTTCCTTGATCTATACTACGTTACGTTTACAATGTTGCTCCCTCATATCCCAGACTTATTCTCCCGTACGAGCTAGGAACAACAAATACTACAGTTATATAAATACATATTGGTAGTCTTTCAACGGAGGAAAAATCTCATCCAAGTGGGCAAGATGTTATCATCGTCTGTGCAAACTAAAAAGTGTATGATGACGGGACTGTGGAAAACAACCCTTTCCTTTTGATCCTTTTTCATCTACATATACATACGAGGCAGACAAGCGGCCTGGTTCAACCTTATCCCCTTGATCATTAAATTAGTTTTTTTTAAGGGAAAGTTTGCAATAAAAATTAGCCTTGTTAAACATAATCACTAAAGACCAAGTAAGACTCGGCAATCTGTAGTACGGGATTCACATATGATACAGTATTTAAATTAATGTCTGCAGTCAACACTACTTAAAATTTAATAACGTAAGAAGTCAGGGTTGTCCTAGAATTTTACACATCAATTTTCTCGAATGTCTTGTAGCACTAGTTATACGAGTATACACAAGATTTTCATCAAAAGGTGTATGGATAGCTTTTAATAAGCTCTATGTAGAGCGGATAAGGATTAACGCCTTTGGATTCAGTATTAGAAAGCCAAATAGGTGGAACTCGGAGCTAGTTAACCGTAAAAAAAAAGTTGGAATCAAAAAAGGGTTGAAATCGTTTGCTGGTCCATTGTCTCGATTTCAGATTTTAGAAACCCTCTCGTATGGCCGGAGTGCTTTACGCACACATATATCCATTAGGTTTTTACACGAACGTCATAAAATAAAGGGGTAGCCGAATGATATACATGTTGGCATGGGAGTTTCCCCTCTATTCATTCTTTTCGCCACTCCGAACAATCAGTACTATACAGACAAAGAGTAAATAATACAGAGCCTATTGCTCAAAATAGTCTACAATGAGGATTTTAAAATCTCACAAGGATTTAGCTGATCCACTAGCCCAAGCTTGTCAAAAGACTAAATTATAAAATTATCAAGCCCTGTCAGGAAGGAGAAATCCCTATTTTATAATTGAGAAATCTTGTCCTAATTTTTAATCGTAACTCCACTCTGGGGATTTCATCGTTGAAAACAAGAATGATGGGCACATATTCCACAATTTTGTCCTCAAATCCCAAGGCGTCGAGTGATAATAGTTCATGTAGTAAGAGGGATGCCGTGAGCTACGAAGCATAACACCAAAACAATATTCCTTGTGACATGAGACTGAATTAGTGTTTTATTTTATAATAGCAAATAGGCTTCGCATTGAACAATAACATTTCCGTCTTTTCGCATATATCCCCCTGCAGCCATTGTGCTTACTTTGATTCATTTATTTCCACCAAAATACTTCGTAGGAGATGAGAGAAGATGTGAGATTAGAGATAAAGTTTCCACAATATGGCATCCCCTGTTGTATATACTTTCCCTACAAGTGTTTTTAACTCAAATCATCGAAATCACTTAAATCTGCCCAAAATACACCAACACACGAGGCTCTGTAGGAAATGAATACAATGCAAAGGCATTGGTGCTTGAATAATCAGCTTAAGCAGATGAAACCATAAATTGTTCATCAGGGAGGAATTATGACTAGAATAGAATAAGCCGTAATCCACATATTCCATACGGCTTGAGTTTTTGTTTACCCTAAATCTAAATTCATTTTTTAAGGTGTCCCAAGTGTACAACTAGTCATGGGTGAATCCGTCCCCATTTGTTCCCTTAATCTCTCGTTTCTTCTAGTGTTGAGTGGTACAATTGACTAATTCAATTATATTTGCTCATTGGTACTTGGAAATTGAGGAAATATAGAAATAAGGAATTAGGTAAAGCAAATTTATCCTTTCCATGTTAAACCAATAGCAGACTTATCTTTTACAAATAGTAAACTGTCCACCTTTACAAAATTATCTCACATCTAAATGTTTATCGTGTAGTGCACGATCAGCCCCCACTGACATATATCCCTTTCTTAATTCATAATTTATTCCCTCTTTTTTACCATTTCAATAAGTATGCATTTTCGAAAACGAGTCGATTCCCTTTCTATTACAAATATAACTAGGAATCTCGTGGACACCCTGAAACAGAAATCATAGAAAACCCGTAATCTGCATAATAAATGTATTCTCCAATTATTCAGACAGGGTAGGTTATCCAGAATCCATCCACTACTAAGGATCACAAAATAAGACCCGGTAAGGGGATAAAATATGTATACACGAGGTAGTCCATATTGATAAGTAATTATGTGTGGAAAAGTTGTCGTTCTTTAGAATTAGCAACAAGGGCTGGCTGGTGTAGCAGGATAACGTAACACGGCATGTCACTAACTATAATATCATAACCGTGGCTGATTGTCACCACTCACTCTTGTACAGAATCGACAGAGCTAGGCTGGATGGGAGAAGGACATAATGCATTGGAAAAGCATTTTCTTTTGTGTATGAGAGAGAAATGTGCATGTGCCTTTTGGAATGAGATCATTTGAGTGTGAATAATGTCTTAGGCCGACGATTGCATTCAATAACTAAATCTCTATTTACCAGTTGATACAGAATTCACAAGTTTATGGCAGTGGACTACACGCCAGTCCAAAAGGGGACAGTTCACATGGATAATGTATTTATTTTTGGACAATTTATGTGAGAATCCACAGCATATTTTTAACGAATGTACGAACGAATTTTAACGAACGAACGAGACGGATGTGTAATTTACGTGTAATTTCTGTAGCTAAAAAATGCCCAAATTACCTTGGAATTAGTAAAACCTTTGTTTTTAAAGACTAATAAGGTGGCATTGTTTATAAAAATAGTACTATCTGTTTCTTTGAGTCCCGCGTCTCTCATGGAAGTATTATTATTATAATGTAGTACGATGCCTGAGGTTATAGGTTCTTCGTAAAATTCATAATATGTAGGACTTGTATGAGATTGTAAAGGATCTTTGGCTAATGTAGATGTACAACAAGTACAGAAGAGGGAACAATGGCGGAAGGTCTTTGAGGATGTGAGAATAACAAGGAAGTACAAAAGTGTATTGTCTGTATCATTATTCCTTCCCCTGTCTCGTTTACGTCTTTACAAAGATCCTTTTGCACATTTAAATGAAGTGACTGAACGAAGAGACACCGGTGTTTTCTTATTCATATTCACAACTTTCCTAGTCGGCATGTTTCTGGGACAGAAATCCTCTGAGAATGACAGACGGGCTGGATATTTTTATATAGATGAATGTCCGTAGCACAAATCCTTATTTCCAAATGAAAACTCAGAGCCTACAAGTCCATCAGCCTGATTCCAATAGAGAAGACTCTTGTTTTCAATACCTTGTTATAATGGATAATGAAAGGTACCGAGGGGAACAATGGATTTTATGGATACATTTTGTAAAACGGATTTACAGGATGATTAGGTTGTTAAACCTGGTCGGGATGTGGGTCTCTCCACCTCAAAATGTCATTTGTCAACCTGGCTTAACAATGAACAAGTAATCCAACAAGGGAAACAACAATTACATGCTTCTTTTCAACATGACCGACCCGGGTTCAAAACATTCAGGCTTTTGATTTTCTGGAAAATACAAATCTCTATTTCAACAACTATATAACTCTTAATTTATAAGTCAATTCTTTCTCTGTCTTGTAATCATGATATTATTCTGTCAACCTCACACCTGTAAATCCAACTCCTTACTTGATTGACTATTTGACCGCTTAGCCCCGTTTCAAAATAAACAGTTGACAGTGTGGCCGTGTAGTCAAGCTTAAATTGAACTACCGTATCATCATCGGCTAAACCTGTATCTAATGCTCGGAAAATACTTAAGGCTCTTAAGTCTGGAGCATGGAGGCTGAAAGTTTTTTCAAGTATTTTCTCCCCATACAGTGGCACGACGGGTAGAGCTGGTTGAATAGCTTGCTACAGTTGTGGAGAACACTACTGCTACATATTTTAGAAAAGGAGATTAGATTGTGTAGGGTGTAATATAATGATGATATTAAAAGGGAAAGGCGCATCTCCACCAAGGTACCTTTGCCTCTGGTGCAAATTGAAACTCTGGCAAGTTTTTAGTTTAATTCTGACGTGTTATTTGTGATTGTGAGAGTTTTATCATGAGTTTCTGCCTGACTGGGAATCGCTAACCGATTCAGAGAGAGAGTTGTGTCTGTTCTGTAGTAGGAGCCAGGAAGAGGACAGGACAAGGAACCATAATATCCTAGAAATATCCTAGAAATAGGATCCCAAGGAATAGGATAGGGTGGCATTCAATAGAACACGTTATCTCCTCCATTGGGATGAGGATCCCATGCCAGAACCAACTTCCAATAACACTCATTCTTCCCACTTTCTACATCTTACGACCATTTCCCTACACAAGTACCCTTCCCAGTTTAGTGATGATGATGATGATTCTTCTATGACTCTCTCTCTCTCCATCCTCGTCCTTTACTTACTCCACCAAAATATTGGAGAAAGTACTCATGTTCCACCACCCTGGGTCTATACATCTATATCTACTAGTACTAACTTAACTCCTCAAATTTCAAGACTATCTTATGCTATGTACGTACGTACTCCATGTCGGATACCAGAACTTGAATCAGTTTCTTTCCATTAGATATCTTACTCTTCTTCTCCTCCCTACTCGCCCATCACAATTGTAGGGTGAAAGCGAAAAAATCCGTACCAGGATGCATAACCTTCATCATATTGTACAGATATTAGAAATGTAACGAGTACATCATTTCATTTCACATCAGTATACAAGGTAATGTCCTCTTAATGCAGGGAACAAGATTTCATATTTAAAAAAATATTCCTTATCTCTATTCAGGTATTAGAAATATTATGAGAAAAGGGAGTGTGCGTCTGTTTTGGGATGTACATGAGTAGTTTTTGAAAGTCAAAAGTATGCAGTAAGAGATAAGAGATAGTTTGAATGTGAAATAGTGAAATCATAATGTCAGAAATTTGACATTCATGATACACCTAGGATATCAGAGTCTACTGTTTGTCATTGGGTTTGGGCTTTGCTGGGAGTTGGGACACTAAAATGCAATGGGATAAACGAGAACATCTTGGTTTCAAAACATATTCATAGAAAAAATTTGAATTTTAAATCCAACGTTAATATTTGAAGAAAAATAGATGCAAATGTAAAAACATAAAGAAACCGACGGCCTTTCGTTCCTTGTAATAGAGTCATTTCTGTCCTTGCAAATGTGAATGATGCAAGCGTTTTTTTTCTCTCAAAAAATCAATAGAAATGGGAATTCAAGATGAAAACTCTTTATCCAGGATAGAAATTATTTCCATCTGGAATTCGGGACATTAGCATAGTAAACACTGTTGGGAAATGTATTCATGGGTTTTGACATAAGCAGATTCAACTTAACTTTCATGGAGCATCTAATGTTGCAGTGCTCTTATACTCAACGGCTTACCCTGTAATGATAGAAGTCCCCTCACCAATATGTTCTGGAAAACGGGAAAAATAAACGGAATCCTTAGTTCTTATGCCACAAAGCATATAAAAGATCCAGTTGAATGATATTAAACTTGTACAGGACGTCCATGGCCTTCCATTCGTATATTCCTATGACAATGACAGTCCAATACCAAAGTATCGCTGTGTCTTTGTACTTTTGAAAGTTCAATGTTTCCTAATATGCATCCTTTATAAAATAACTGTGAGGTAACTTCTGCCATTAAAGTGGAGAGGGGTAGGAGTTGGTCCAAGTGCTTTAGCCATCTGAAGCAATTGTGTAAGAGGGCGATCTAAGGATTTTGTTTCTTGGTTTTAGGGACACTTTCGGATAATGGGAGTCCTTGTGGAGACAACAGTTCCGTAGCCTCCGAAAGTCCAGCGTCCCTGGACGACCAAGCAAGACTTCGGCTGAAACGGAAACTTCAACGAAATCGAACTTCCTTCACCAATGAGCAAATAGAGAGCTTAGAAAAGGGTTTGTTCCTTCAAAATCCTTTTATTCTTTCTTTTCTCCTCCAATTGTTATTATGACCATTTCTATTGATCTAAATGATCCCCCAAGTTGACCGAAATCAACATTTTCTCCCTCAAAAAAAATCCTCTAAAACACTCGTCAAGCCTAGACCTGTTTTCTTGTTTTTCCTCATTCCTTCCCATCATCATCAGCAATTTTGTATTATATCATTTTTATTTTTTCTATTGTATTATTTCGAGGGAATTTGAGCCCTTTTCTATCTGTATTGCCTTCCTAGCATAGGCCTGGAAAGCCTTAGCTTCTCATTTTTGAACAATGTGTAACAGTTTACAAAACCCTTCCCTCTTTCCCACACGACTCCTTTGGGAACGCTTACCAGAAGGCTTTAGCTTGTATTATTACCTCTATGTAATCGTATCAAATTTAATCCAATCAACGTATAATTTTTCCAGAGTTTGAGAGGACACACTACCCGGATGTTTTTGCACGGGAGAGATTAGCATCGAAAATAGGTAGAGGTACTACTTTATTTACTATTGAAATACTGATGGAAATGATAAAATGCACGAGGTGTCCGGTTGGAAATTAAGTTTAACTGGTTTATCTCGTATTATTAAACTAGGACTACCTGAAGCAAGAATTCAAGTGTGGTTCAGCAACCGAAGGGCCAAATGGAGACGGGAAGAGAAGCTAAGGAATCAAAGAAGACCCGGCGAACAACCACAGCCACCGCAACAGCAGCAACAACAACAATCTCAAGCACCACCACCGTCACCCCCTCGGATTATTTCGAATGGGAACTCTTTCCATTCTTCCGTGTATCCGATTCATCCTCCTAATACTCATGCCCCGTCTGACCACTACGGGTAATAAATAATAATCCATTGATTTTCTCCCTACCACAATAGTATAAGCCGCAAGCTCTGACGTAACCGTGTTTGATTGTTTCTGTAGTATTGGTGCCGTTGCTCCGTTTACAAGTCATGGGAGCATGATGCATAACAATGGAGGTCCTGGAGGGATGGTAACATCATCAGGGGCTCATTGCCTTCAACGAGATGCGAATTCAGATGTAGTTTTAAGCTCCTCATCATATCCATGCATGGCAAGGTCGCATCATTATGACCCGTTAGGGCTTGCCTCCACCTATTCTCCCGTAAGGCCAGTGGACAATTACCAAGCTCAATATTCCGCTGCCCCTGGCTTCTACTTGCCTTCTTATCATACACTTTATGGTCTGGAATCTGTACATGAGAAAAACTAGGAACTTTCTCCGTCATCACCAAGCCAGCAGAGTTGAAGAAACACAGTTGGCACGGCACATGTTATGCAAATCTTTTCTGCCTAAACCAGGTCTAAGACGATGGAATGGACATTGTCCCATTGTGGGCTACCGTAGACTTTGAATGTCTACCTTCTGTTGTGATACACAAAATATATAGGGCTAAAATACTGTGTATACGTAAATAATTGAAAATAGTTTCATTGTGTGGTTTCAATCTTGAATGCCTTGCAGAAGAACAAAAGCGGCGATTCCACCATACTACTGATGGTCTCTACTTAATCTGTATTGGATAACGAGTAAATTATGTGCGTAGTCAGTCTAAACTATGACGTATCCGCTTTTGTTCAATCTTAGTCCAGTCTGTGTTTCACTAAATGAAATAATTAATAATTTTATGCGAGCATAGCAGTTATTTTACGCTTGCCTAATCGAATAGACACTGAATGAGTTTTATACTAAATTTTTGATCAACTGCATAAAAAATGTAGAATACCCTATAGTGCACCACTATTTCATCTAGAAATCTAGACATTTCATCAAAATGCAGGGTCACCTTAAGTATTAAACTAATATCAACGCAATTATATTTAAAGTATTAAGCAAGCGTGGAGGACAAAATTTTGATTGTGTACATTTCCAACCGAATGGGATACATGTTTCCATGCTTTAAATATGTTTTATGAACCGTTTCTTTTTTGAATTTTAAGGATATGCTTTTTACGGCAAGATGCGAAATATTATATATCTCTGTGAGTCAGTTGATTGATAAGTTACCTAATGATTGAATATCACTTCCTCTCCTTTATCGAGAGGGAGAAGCGCATAGTTATGAGCTAAGAAAAAGTGTCAGCATTTATTTGATTGCATGACAAATATTTCTAATCTATGGTAGATATTTAAGTAAGTTATTTTTCTTCGTAGAATCTAGCTTGGTAATCTAGTCCACGTATGCGTAGTATTTTTATGTGACACATTCCTTATCCTCTTGAACTTATGTAACTGAAAAACATGTGCGTGTAGGTACCAACTACTCTGCCTATGAAATGGGAACCCCCTTAAATAAAACGATAATATTCTTTTCGACAAAAATCTGCAAGTTATGTCTGTATTCATTTTATACATGTATCTTCTTCATTTAGAAGTTTAGAACTTTGATGAACGAATTGTTGAAAGTTTCTTCAGTTCCAGCCGTTCCAGCTCCCTCACTTCAGTTGTGGTCTAAATTACCATGATCCCTGTAAGCGTCACCCAACAAGTCATATTAACCAGATCTGAAAAGTCATATTTACCCTAAAAGGTCATACCAACAATTTAACAGACCCGAAAGATTAGATTCAGGCTTTTACTGAACAAAAGATATGCCCGATTAATCCAGGTTCTCAAAATAGATCTTCAATGTAGTCCAATGTATTTTTTCAGTTGCTGCGAAAAATGTGCATCCATATGTATCCAAACAATCTGCGTATATACTGTGAAAAATAAAATGATGTTCTTGGAACAAAAAAGTGGAAGTTATTTAGATTTATTTCAGTTTCAATTGTAATCATCACAAGAGATTTAAAAAGCTTCAAAATTGTAATTAAGGTATTCGAAGTTAGATAAAATTTCGTACACTTTGGTCACTTTGGTGGATATCACCAGTGTGAACTCGTCGAGTTCGACGAAGACTAAAAATTAACACCAGTCCAAATGCTGTAAAAGCAAGCACGAGCTAAAGTCAAAAGTTCCACGAGATCTTAAATGTTACTTTCGTGCTATTTTTTGTCTCTGGGAATACTAGTTCATAAATTCTTTTAAAATTCGTTACAGGTACAGAATTCTGGCTAGTAAAATGCCATCAAAATTAGTCAAACACTTGAAGTTACGATAGCCCATGTCAATATAACGTACATTGAAAGTTAAAATTTTATCATTGGCACTTCTGCTCATGAAGTCTCATAAGTGAACAATTGGTAGCACCATTTGGAAGGCCTTCAGTTTCTTATAATACTAGGAGGTTCGGTCGTTTCAATGAAACTAGAACACAAGTCAATAAAATTAAAGTGATCTTTTGCCACATTATGTCGATTTGATTATACAACTAGCAAGGTGCACTTTGAAGTGATAATGGGACGATTTGGATAAACGTGGTTGCAAATACAAAAATTGATTAGGTAATGCTTAATATAAATTGATTTGTGGTAATGATTCAATCGAGCATAAATAATACAATCCCTAAGTTCAACCAATATTTTAAATTAAAAATTCATGTAAAATTGTGCATCAATTTGTAGTTTTGGGTAGAATATCTTAAGTGGTCGTCGTTACAATAAAAACAAAACGATTGAATTTGGTAGCAGTATGTGTATGGAAGATTTGTAAATTCGGAGGAATAAAGAAACTCCAGATGCTGGTTTACATCCCGCACAAAGCGAGAAGCATTTTCTTGTAGTCACCACCAGTATCTCCCTAAAACCAAAAAAATAAATAATTAAAATTAACTAAGAACTTGAATGCGAATTAAAACGATTTTCATTAAGAAATTATTCCCTTACGGAAATATCATTAGCCATTGGTTTGTTGTACATCCGGTGGTATTCTTGTTTGATGCTTTCCAAATCCACGTCGGCTCGACTCACTATGATGAAAATTAAATCTTCATCTTTGGTTCCTAATCCTGCAATACTTTCATGGACCCTTTCCGCAAAATATCCGGCTCGATTCTTCGCACTTTTCACTGAACAGAAACGCATACATTTTATCAATTTTTTATCTTTTAAATGCAACAAAGTTGTCAATTTTGTTTAAGTTAACTTACCAACAGCTAGCATTCCACTCTCGACATCACCAGAGAACTCTCGCTCAATAGCTTTTTCGAAAGCATGCCCAGTCATACGCTCGTATTCATGGAACATCGAGCGTAGTTGAGCATGGCTACGCGTAGCGAGAATCATGTTGAACATTGATTCATCAGTGCCCCATTTCTTTTCACCTGAATAAATTACAATGTGTGAAATAAGTAATCCATCGAAAATATACTGAGCCTTTGTCAAGGATAAATTACCTGCTTGGAGAAGTTTTTGCGCATCGTCTGCAGCCATAGCAGGATTAGCAACAGGATCCTCACTCCTTCCAGCCTATTAAAATCATCAGAAACGTATTTATAAAGATGCATTGTAAAGTCAAAACATTGGAAAAATTCCATTGCTGACTTTCACTTACAGCTGTCATTGAAACTAGAAGACGACGGAAAGCTCCAGAGGTATCCCCTTTCAAATCTTTCTCCAACGGTCGGCCATACACTATTTGGAAATCATATCAACCAAATAATTTATACACTTAGATAAGTAATTTAACTTTAATGGTTAAAATCCACTCACTTCGCTGGAAGGCAGCACAAATGTTTTGCATATCACTGTTTGTCGCGGTGCAAAGAATATCCACCAAAATTTTCTCCTTAGTTCCCATGCCTAAACATTAAAAATAATAAACATAATACTATTTATCAAAATCCCAATTTCCTTAACCACTACCACATAAAGATACTTACCACTCATGGCCTTATAAACCATCTCAGCCATCAAGTCAAAGCGTGGTCGCATCATTGCAACCACAACATCCTCCAATCGTCCTCCAAGTTCACTTTTCAAGTCTTTAATCAAGTCCTATAGAAGAAAAACACACTCATATACTCATAGTTTCAGAATGAAGACTAATTTTATACATTTATAATTTTCGATTAAAAATATTTACGAACTTTTCCGAACGAAGCCTTGAACGCTTGTGCAATTTGCTGCCGTTGATTGCAGGATCGCTTTCCCAATACACTAATAATGGCGGCCTCATCTATATTATTTTTAGGGTACAGTAAAAATTTGCTAATTCCGTAGATCAAAAACCCAGACATAAGTAACTACCTGTGCCAAATCCCTTCATAGCCTTTCTCAAGACCTGGGCATCTGCAGTAGCATCGATTGGACCATCGCGGACGGTAGGAATTTCCTTTAAGAAACGAACAAAACAATTACAATTTTCCATGAATTATAACATACCTATTCACATAAGCTGAAAATCGTATTTTAAATTACTTGGTACTGCATCGCTGGAGCTGATTGTGTTTGTGTCGGGTATGACTGTGCCGTCTGGTAAGACTGAGCGCTGTAAACTTGCTGCTGCTGAATTGGCTGTCCGTACCCCTGAGTTGGAGCTGATGGATAACCTCCTGCTCCTGGATATGCTGCTGATTTTGAAAAACTTAGTTGCATTCAACCAATACAATGTAAAAATAATTACAAATCATGTATCATTGATGTAAACTTACAAACTTGCTGCGGATGATATGCCTGTTGTTGAGAATGAGGTGGATAGCTTGGATACCCTGCAGGAGGTGCTTGTTGATTAGGATAAGCAGACTGCTGGCCGTACGGAGATGGAGGATATTGCGGAGCTGGATACCCTGGGTTGGTCGGAGGAATTGGAAATCCACTTGCTGTTGGGTATGGAGCTGATCCTTGCTGTGGGTATGCAGGAGGATATCCCGGTTGTCCCTGATTTGGATAAGCAGGAGGGTATCCTGGACCAGGCTGACCTTGTTGTGGATAAGGTGGATTCTATTTCATCGAAAAATTAAAAAGCGTATTAGTCAAATGAACTGGTCCTTTCTAGTTCATAGTCAGCTCGAATTTTCAGTGACTTGTTCTAGTAGTGTGCATAAATATTCATTAAGAGCTAATACTACTCAATAGCGAATAGCGATTAAGCATTCGATGAATACTATGAATAATATCTCAATCCAATTTTTTTCTCGCTTTATTTGCTACTAAGAAAAGGTATTTGACGCTTTGTTTCTTATGTTACAGAGAACGTCGAAAAATAACTGATTCACACCTAACAGCTATTGATTCAACATTGAAGATTCCCATTTACAATAGTAAAATATTAGTTAAATCCTTTTAACACTATGTTTTTGTTCGTTACCTGCTGCTGAGGTTGGAATCCAATTCCCTGTCCGGGCTGCTGCTGATTACCGTATGGATTAGGATACATTTTTAGCTGAAACAATTTGATTACAATACACAATCTTCGTTTTTCTATAAAATATAGCAACCTTGTTGGCTCAATTTGTTTAATTGAATTAGGAAGTTTTTAAGGACCGTATGACAAAGCAGCCTAGATGCAAATATTACTCATAACTATTCTCTAGATCCCCTAACTCATTTATTACTAATGTGTGACGAATTCTCTTCTTGTGTCACGTACAGCAGACTCGTGTAACAGTACCAACTAATTACAATATTATGTTACCTAGCTGAATATACTGTTTTACTAAACTGTATATTACAGCTTCTGTTGTTCATCTATCTATGGCATTATGCATGTCCCCAAAGTACCGAAGGGCCAAAAATCCCATTGACATTAAATATTATTTTAAATACCCCAGTTCAATATTCAATTCCAATTATCATCTTATTTACCTTCCTCCTATAACTAAGTATCTTATCTGTCATCTCCAGTCATATTCACTCCATAAGGGCAACTATTTACATATCCGTCAATCGCCCAGCACCTACCATGTCACATGTACACTACAGCCTTTATCTTATCTGTTATCAACCTACGTAGAATGAAATCTGACACTCTTGAAGTCAAGGTGTATAGCTCAATATGTATTAACAAACAATATATAAACTCCCCCAGCCCATCCGGGGCCCTATCAGTCAGTCATACGTAAAACGTAACCAAAATTCGTAATCCAACTTCTCTAACGATAATCAATAACATGGCAACAGGTGAGAAAGTGAAAATGGTGAACGTAAATGAGAGAGTACTGCCTAAGTTACAGTACTAATGAATGCTTTACATGAATCAATTAGCCGCTCCTACAAAAACACCGATTTATAAGTTTCTTTACCTTGTTTCTGCGTGGACTTTTTCGACAAAAAAACCTTCAAAAGAGCTCAGGTCAATGAGTCAGCAATATTTTTAGAGTTATAAATTGGAGTAAACAATTTAAGGACTACTTACAAACGCTCTCCTACAAGTGTGAATGGACTAATTCCAAAAATGTTATCTCTACGAGTCTTATATGAGAGGAGAGAGTCAGCGGAATAAAACAAAGTCAGCTTGAACTCAGAGAGAAGATGAAGAGCAGCTACACACGGGAATGGGATTGAGCGGTGACTAATACTGGCCCTCAGCAGCAATCACAGCAGCACAACTTTCACACCAAAAGCAAAGCACCATCCTGTCTCAAGCCAGCACACACTACTCAACAGCCGACAGGATAGCCACAAGATTCGCCAAGCCGAAGGAAATCAGTAAACTTAATTAGCTAGATTGTCATCCCAAGTTGGCCCGGACTAACTTTTGGTCGTACTTCCTTACTGAATCCACATTCCAATGTCCTGGCCGAAATTAGTAGGGGAAAACCGCCAGTTTGCTAGTACGTCATGCTAAACTAGACCGCACATGTAATAAATATTCGTCCTTTCTCAGTCGGCGGTCGGCTAGTAGATTGAGCTCCCTCGAATCGGGAGACGGGAATCAGAGGGAACTCGGCTATTTTGCACTACTTATCTTTTTGGTTGCGAGCAGACTAGAGACTGAAGACCCTTCGCTTGACCATGTCACATGTCAGAGTTGTCCGTTGTCTGCTCAATAAACATCTCCCTGCCTTCGTAGCACGATAATCTATGCTCTAAGGTTTTAAAATCTTGACCTTGATCTCGCAATTAGTAGGACAAGGACAGGGACTTGGTCTAACTGACATTTTACTTAAAGCTGTCAAAACTTCATGCTGGCTTCCATTTTTCTTTCTTTCTTTTTAGTTTCTTTCTTTAGTAACCAGTAAGGGCATTATGCAAACTCGCAAACTGGTGATTAGTGGTGATGGAGAAAAGCGGAAAAGATATATGCCCGAGTTTAGTTAAATGCCTACTGCTGCCAATGCAATATGCAACAAGTGTTGGAATTTAGATTTCAAAATATCCAACTCACCTTGTAGATTGTAGTAGAATGGAAATCTTTTGTTCACTTATTTTTTATGGATGGATCCCAAACTCCTGAGTATTTCTGACTGTCCTTCTTCACTTTGAGCGGTGGAATGAATGAGGTTTTCGCTATGAGAGAGAGAGAGCTAAATAATAAAATATCCAATGCATCACAAAACCAGATTCGCTATAGTACTGGCTGTTCTCTGTGGCAAGATATAGAGGCAACGCAAAGCAAATACAGAAAGATAGATTGCCTGATTCCCAATTTCCCACCCAACATGCAACATGAACCGAATGAGCCTGGATCAGGAATCTTCGTGACCATATCGCTATGTCAAAATGACTTTCGTTAATAAATACTTAGGAGATTGGTTTAGGTTTTAATAATAGCTGAACAAGCATTTATACTTAAATAATTATGCCATAGCAGTCAAGTCAAATGAAAGCTATTAGAGTATCATGTATGATGATACTTCGTTTAGCATTGATCAAAAAATTTAATTTCAACTTTAGTGGATGGATGGTTATAGGTGGACAGCCAGAATACATTCAGCCAGAAAATTACAGCCAGAAATACATTCAGCCAGAATGGTTTTCAGCCAGAAGTAGGTCAGCCATACTTTAAATTTAAATTGTGCACATTTATGCAAAAACAAATCTGTTGAGTTTGTTGAGCCGATTTGTCTACCATTTGCTCACAAATTTTGCAAAGTGAAGGACTAGTTAAGGAATGTGTTAACAATGGTAAGTTTTGGGAAGGTATACAGGGACTTAGCGCCTTAGCATTTGTACCACCTTCTGATGTATTTGCTAGATTTTTAGAGCTAAAGATCTAATTCATGGCTAATGACCCAATTAGAAAAATATTTAGTTATTTTCATGAGTACTACATAGGTAGTAATTGGGATGAAGTTAATTTTAATTTGCTACGAAAGGTTTACGGACGAAATTCCTCTTACAAACAATACTATCGAGGGTTGGCATTTTCGGATGGTTCTCATCCAACTATGTGGAAATCCATCGAGATTTTGCAGCGAATCCGGAATACATTAGAGTATTTGCGGGCAATTTCACACTGTTCATGATTTTGGCCAAAAATGAATTTTGTCAAAAACTTGTATTGTATAAATTAATAATAAATTTGAATTATGGCTGACCGACTTCTGGCTGAAATCCAGTCTGGCTAAATGTATTTCTGGCTGTAATTTTCTGGCTGAATGTATTATGGCTGTACGATTCTGGCTGTCTACCGGACACCTGGATGGATACATATTAATCCCCATGCCCTAATAATAATGTTAATTTGTTACCGACATAGAAGCATAAATATTGACACCAATAATAATACGCCTGGAAGTAATATAAGAGCCTTTTCCATTACAAGGAATCAGTTTAAGTTTTCAAATAGACAGTTCCATCTGAATTCATGAATATTTGTATCATTCAAAAGATGAGCTCAGGGATATGGTTAGAAAATTGGGGGAGGTAGCAGCTGTAAAATTTCAATTACTTGCTCAAAATGATTTACAGGCTATTATATTATTCTGAGATCGCATGCCATGACACCAGCAGAGCTGTGATTCATTCACATTCATATTGCTGTGGAAGTTTCATATGAGAATCCCAATTTTCTTCATGCAAAATGATGCAGTTAGACAAACGATGACGTCAGTTACTATTCAATTAATGACAAAGAGTTAAAACACGTCATTCATACAACTTTAAAATGTTAAACAATAACAATCGAATATGAAGTTACACAAACGGACTTGAATTCATTTAAATAATCTACAATGAGGGCAAGAGAAAGGAGTCCGGGCGATATACGGGCATTTCATATGCCCTCTGCCTCCTTTTTGAAATGAGAGTGCCTCTGCTCCATTATGGAAATGGAAAGGAAGCAATACATTTCCTGTGCCCCTTTTAAAACCCAGTTCTCAGAGTATCGAGTACCCACGGCCACACCCACATGCTCATGATACACTGTTTACGACATGAGGGGCAATGGACCCATTGTTAAGGGCTTCCTGCCCTGCCACTGCTTTCCCTGCTACTATGCTTTTTGTGGGCCGCGCGGGGCTACCAACTCGGTGAGTAACTATTCAAGTTATACACGTGTAGTTAGGATCTTCTTACATTTCATGCATGACTAGCGTCGTCGGGTGAATGATGCATGTATGACCTACAAATTAACAAGTTTATTTCTCAGTCATTAATATATTATAAGTAATCAAAAGTCCGCCACCTTGGGAATAGAACCGAAGCTGGTGGATTGATAAACTACTCACATTGACAATAGACTGAGCACAGAACCTTCTCACATCTGTCTGACTGCCGAGAGGGAACATATTCCACACAACTCTCTCTGGTATTGGTTGTCTTTAGGCAACTCACACGTGCTCTTTTTTCAATATAAAATTTTTAGATAATCATTTCCTTGTAAATTTCTAAACTTCAACTCATTTATTGTCAAAATCAGTTTAAAGGAGCTTTCGTTACGACATCAAGGTGATAGTTATGGAAGGGTCTAAGGGCAACGCTGGGTCACGAGGTTGGGGTTGGGATGGCAAGATTGGCAAGTCTAACAGCAAGGAACCGAATAAGGTAGGTTTGTGGCCGCATGTGTCACTCGTCTAACTTTAAATTTGTTTCTTCACTTGTTAAATAAAATACAATTTCAGGCCCGTATTTAATTGTTAGACCGATTTTGAGTTTGTTAGGCTTTATTAAGACCAAAGACATTGGTTTTACAAAACAGTTTCGTAACGATTTTTTTTACTAAAATCCTTGTCTGGCTGGTGTGTGGTGAGAGCGTACAAAATATGCGGGGTTAGATTCAGGCCACAGGCTGCGAAATGAAGGCGCGCTGTAGATTCGTGAAATTTTTTGACAGTAGAAGGATCGTGGATAGTCAATTGTGAGCAGTGAACGTTAAATGTTAGCAAGGTGCAAGGGAAAAAATCTTTTCAACGGTTAACCTCCAAAAATCCGGGAATTTCTAGATTCTGGGGCATGGCTAATTTGGGACTCGGTAAATATGTACTTGAATTTATGTACCTGTGGTAAATTTGAGCTGAAAAATATTTTCAGGGGCATATTTTCGGTATACATATTTACCACGGTTACAATTGAAATGCAGAAAAACAGCCATCTGGACAGTGGGGCACTGTCAATTGGTATTTAACTGTATTGAAGTAACTTACTTTATTAACATCAATTTATTTTGGTATTTACAGAAAGGTAACGGCCCTGAACAACGGAAGCAACCGAATAACGAGCGAATTAAACAGAGGAATTACAAACGAACGGTGAGCGCTCTGACTAATAAATATCGTGCAACTTGTTTGTTGGAGCATAATTACCGTGGCATAATGGCATTGCAAATTTTGGAGCCTCCTATCCTTGCAATTAAAACAACTCCTCCACTGTGTATCTCTTCAATGTTAATTAGAGGCAGGAACATTTTGGGGAGTACCATATACCATCAGGAAATTTTTGGCCCATGGTAATGGGTGCATGCATGACTGGTATCATGCATATCTGTGTTGCAAGAAAAATTCAAGTGGGAATTGATTAAAAACTGTTAAAAATTCACTAATTACGAATTTTTACAATTTATTTCAGGAATCAATACGGAAAAAAGAATTGTTGCTTTCCCCTGACCCATCCGCTTTTTTGGATATTAAGAGGCAGCCGATGGGTACCGTAGTAAGAGCCATTGCTGATAGCAGTAATGCAAACCCTTACAAGCACTTACACCAGATGCCATCCTTTCCAGTCGCTGAAGTAACTCGTGTCAGTCCGAACAGCGCGGATGCTTTGGAATCGAGAGTAAATACCATTCATGGACGTTCTTCAAAGAAAACAAGCACGAATAATATGGAGATTACTTCGACGGTAAAATGGATTGCACCACCAAAGCCACAATGCAGCACACCAAGTCCTGTAAATGTTGATGTGCAGTCAGAATTTAACAAAGCCGAGGGACCTGAGCGACGCCCCTATGATCAACGTCCGAATGTGAAGCGTAAAGCGAGTGCATTAGAGCGTGCTAAGTTTGAATACAGGAGTCAGACGAACCGAAAAGTCGCGGAGCTCCAGCGTCGGAATGCAGAAAAAGAATCGAAAAGGCAAAAGATGGAGGAGAACATCGCAAAACGTAAACAAAACTTCAAAGTTTACAGCAAGAAGACCCGGAAGGGACAACCGGTGATGGCAGATCGCATGAATCTGCTCCTTCAACAGATTGAAAAAGAGTGCTTGAAAGAAAAGAGCTCTAGCCAAGGGCCTTCATAATCAAGTATTATTCTGATGCACAAAAATAAGCTCAAAATTGTGCGCCAAATTTTTCTTTACCTGACCTGATTTTGTTTCAAATTCATCATATTTACTGAGGTTAAGGCTGAAATATACTTAGAACGATTGACCGATGTTATGAAATGTATGATGTATAACAACGCTCATTTTTATTAATTATTAACAGTTATGATTTTCTTGAAATGCCTTGAATGTTGAATACAAAAATGTTCATAATACGTCTAATTAACTGTTTGACTACAACTAAATTTCTAACTACAACCTGATGCATGGAAAAAATAACGCCGAATTACAATTTTATCTGGCAAATTTAGCTGTTATTTTAGAAATCCTTACTTTGTTGTAACTCCCTAAATTTAGTTAATCAGTAACGAATCAAATCGAGAACTGGGCATTGTAATCGATGAATTAGTGTAGCAAGATAAATAAGGCGGTTGAATTGTACGGAATTCTCGACTTACACCTGAACTTGAGCTAGTAACATCGATTTTTTTACATATACTTGGTTGATATTCTTTGTGCAAGTGGTTGCGGATGTCCATAAATTTTTATAGTGGATAAAATCACAAGTTACCGAGTAATTTTACAAATGCAGGTTTAATACCCAAAGTTGAGCTTATTGAGAATTAAAAACGGTAGCCAAAGCCGTGATCTGTGATGCGGACGAGATGAATTGAAATATTATAGGAAATCCTTGTATTGTAAATGATGAGAAGATCCCATGCTATAAACTCGTTTATAATAAAGTTCTTTCTGTGTACAAGAAGGTGCTTTACAGAGAAAGGGCGGAGGATAGGGAAAAAAATGCTCATAATGAAATACAAAGTTATTGAAGGTTTCTTAAGAAAAAGTTAAATCCGTTGTACTATGGTGTCTTTGATTCCATTGCAAGATTCGGGATTTGAACAAGACCCTTTACAATCTTTTCAACCGGTGCTAGTTTCTGGTAAATCATTATATGAACATTAACACCCACAAATAAATACAACCCAACTAACTCAAGAGGATTCAATCTCCTGCCGACTTGAACATGTTCTTCCCGCAGTCTTCACGAATGAAGTAGCTAGTAGTACAAGAAAAGGCTCAGCGGGATTCAATTTAGTAAATGTTAATAGAGCTACTAGTCTTAACTCAAATATGTATTTCAAATGGTGAGTGATGACAAATGATGTTACACAAGTATTAAGCCTTTGTATTCTAAAGATTATTCTATAAACTACGGCTTCTATTTAACTCGATCGGGTCTCGGGAGAGTTAAGAAATGAATGAAATACACTGATATTCACTCACTTAACGTTCTCCGCAGACTTAAATGGAAAAGGTTTTGATTATTCCGATCGTAGCATCTCCTCACGACTATTGTTGAGCTTATATAGACAGTGAATTCTATACCCACCCACTTATTTTACTATAAATGGTCAATGCTGGTTTGTAAGTAATTATTTAAAAATTTCATACCCCTCACGATCGACTATGATGGGATGTCAGGATATCTGCCGAATAATCCAACCCAAGGCTTAGTCTAATAGAAAAGAATAGTTTAATTACATTGTCGTTCCGGGCATTTGAAGCCTAATGGATGTAACAGATGCTAATGCGCTCTCCACTCCCATTTCCCACGGTTCATGTCAATTAGTCAGAAGGACCTATCTAATAAAAATATAATCATATCATCATCCTCATCCCATGACAAATGAACGTCGAACATTTTTAGGTCCACAGTGTCTTGATAGATTTTTTAGGAGGACACCGCTTCTCAAGATGTTGTTAAAAGAGTTTGTTACTTATTTACTGGTTCCAACTGTTGGGTGCACTTTTGTAAATTTGGCTACGCATTACACATGCACCCGTGTTATTGATTGTGCGTGTTCATGGCGGATGGGAATGGGACTTGGAGCGTACCACGCAAGAATGGGAATTTCCAGAACACGGGAGTCTGTCCGAATTCCCCGATTTGTTTAAAATACCGGGGCAAGTTGAAAGAGTCTATAAGTTCCTCTGTTCCAGAGAGAGAGAAAAGCCTATTGGAAAAGGAGGCCCATGAAGCGAAAAATCTTACTTTAGGGTTGAACTTGTACATTCTACTTCTAGTCTTGTCTATGTCCCCATCCTCACGAGAAGAATCCTCGATCCTCATCATCACGAAGAGGCTGATGCGGGCAACTTCTGACAGCGTCACTAAAAAAGAGGGGAGAACCTGCTCTTGGGATACAGTATTTACTTATATGTATCTATCTATATGTGTAAAGATTTATGAAAAATCATCCACTTTTCCTCAATATGAGACAACTCAGTCAACACATAGTCTACCAAGCTCAACTGACTTGACCTGGTCTGGCCTGGCCTTTCAAATAATCTTTAAAAGGAAGGGGACCTAAGTCCGAGTCAAATGTCAAATTGTTAATGTTGGCCAACCTATGGGGATTTCAATCTTTTCGTAGCATAATCTCATTTGTATTTAAAAGTAGAGCATTGAAGGTGGATGATCTCGATTCTCGAGTATTGTCTAGAGGCTAGACTAAGCTAATAATGCGAGATACTTTTTAGTCTAGACTACTTGTAATAAGAGGACGAGGATAAAAAATATCAAAAAGATATTTCTTAAGAAAGTTTTTATTTTTTATTCGAGTGCAGTTGCACGAGATGAGACAAGTAGGAGACACTGCGGGCTAAAAATTACTCACTGGGGAGCTGTCAATTGGAATAATCCTGTTTCCCTGATTTATAAAAGTATGGAAAAAGGGGATTATCTAATTTATTCTGTGAAACAATTTTTATATGTATCCTCTGAATTATTCTTAATTCTCAATCTTGTACTTATTCACTGGATCTCTATTTGTCCTGTGTTCCTGGAGGATGAAATTAATATGCTTAAAAATAGAAAGGATTCACATATTAGGAGATAGCTATTATATTAAGACCAAGAGAAAGTTGGTGAAGATGAACTAACTGATGGTAATCAAAGTTTCCCCTTTAACTATAGAGCACAGTTTCAATTTAGCTTCTGTCACAGTCAGGGGAAGATTATTATATGAAGCTAACGATATGCAATCATGTCTATCTGTGCCAAGATAAATTTACAAGTATATTTATATGAATGGATATGAGTGCTGGTTGTAAACTCAATTGGCAAAGTTAGAAAAAGGATGATTGCGAAAACCATGATATACTAGAGGATTTCGGCAGAGTTCGTTTAAGAATAAGAAATACATTTGCAACGGTCCTTGTGGATTGAACTTGACTAGAATGATAGCATATAATTTGTTTGCCCTCTTCTTCTCCACTGCTTTCAAAATCAAATCGCTTAAGTTTCTTTAGCTATCTTCTACATCTTGATTAAAGATCATGAACTAAAATTTCACTCGTATATATTTGTAACCGTATTAATCTTATGCAAATGGACTGCCGACGGTTTTTGTGCATGAAAAAAATTGATGTTGCTCAGAGCTCTCGGTACTAAGATTGGGAACATCGGTAAGAATGCAGCAAAGACAACTGAACTGATTTTAATTGTAACATAAGAGGTTAGTAATTGAAAGACATGACTTTCAATTTCATATTGTTTTAGTAAAAAGTCAAGAAATATGTGGCATGAAATATCTTGGTGTGTTAAAAAAAGTATTTCAGCTCACAATCAGTTGAATGTTATAATACCTTAATGTGTAGAAGAATTAGGGTGAACTTGGTAACATTTTGGGAGGGACTGGTGGATTAATAATTTTTCAATCTAAATCAAATCTATTTCCTGGTCAAGTTCCCATCTCGAGTCTTGAGGCTATCCTGTTGACTCTGGTCCTGTAATGCACGAAATTCTCTTTACATGAAATATCCTTTGGGAAAGATTTGACGAAATGGGAAAAGTAATCTAATTTTGAAACCACATATTACAACAAAGTTGGAGAATAGCTGTTAGCGAGATGTAAAAGTGGAAAACCACTTATATCTTGGTTGGAAGAGCAGTCACTGCGGTTGATTTTATTTCCAGTTGTACGATTATCATGATGATGATGAGGAGGATGATGATGATGATGACGAGGTTTTGATTGAACAACTTCAAACGAAAAGATAATTATGAAATTTGTTGTTGGTCCAATAGGGTCCAGAATCGAAAAGTAAAAGAGTAGGAAGGAGCGAGATCAATCCAAACCGAAACGGGGAATAAACACTGGGATGGAAAAATGTCATTAAAGGGTCCGGGAGGTCTTTCCGTCCGCAGGACATGATCATAATGTTGTTATCCATTCGTCCCGAAGAATAAAAAAATCTCGGCTCACAATAAAAAAATCCATTTCTATTTGATCTTAAACATATCATATATGTATACTTCTTTGAATTTTGAACTTAACTTCTACCATTCTTGTATTTTAAGGGATGAGAAAGGCGTAGGGAAAACCTCGAACTTTGTGATTAATCCTCACAAGAATAAAATAGAAGTTGGTGAAAAAAAAGTTCTCAAGGTAGGCAGAGAATATCAAAGACTTTTGGTACAATCTTAATTTTGATCTGTAGTTCTTTTCTCATTTAATCTTTTAAATCTTTATCTCTACTTTCAACTTCGACTCGATGACCTTTCCGTCAATCTTCACATTTCTCAATAAGCTCAATCCATTTTTGAAGAGGAATTTAGGATTCTTCGCATCGCTGCATTCCTTTTTTTGTTTTTCCATCGTTGAGCATATGGGTGGATTTTGCGAGGGAGTTGATTATCAGTTGATTTACAACTTTTGTATTTTAAAATTAAGAATATTTATTGAATGCAGGAAGGGATTGGTTGGATTTTGACCGTGGGGTACGGATTTATAATATGCTTTGGGAGCCACGTGATGTTTTTCAAATTTTTGTAGGGTGAAAGGTGAAATATTGGTATTTGGAGGACAATTAGCCGAATTGAATAAAGTGGCCACTACATATGCGGGAAAGAGTAAATAATTCCTCTGAAACGGAGAGGGTTATCGGCACCTTTAATAAAAGTGCGACTCGTATGATAGTTTTGGTGGACAAGTAAATCAAGAGGGACAATGGAAAGGCGTGAATCGGGCAAAGTCATATATGCATGAACATACAATAGTAGGACAATACTATTGAGGGAGTCTATGAAAATGAAAACTCGTTCAAATCCGTCCTCTTCACAATGAGACTAACAATCAACAATGAAGGGATATAGGCTGTAGGTCCTTCAGAAATCAGCAACCAGGTTAATCTGGGCCATTGTATATCCAAATGAGAGCAGAGTGTGTATTCATATGAATCAAATTTAAATCCTTTGTTGTGGTTCCAGTCCTTTTTACTTTCTGTAGGCTTTTGCCCAGCTCAATATGCTATTCCAGAGGGATCCACAACACCAAGGGAACAGCAACAGCCGTGGTTTTGAAACTTTGAAGTACCGCATATCATTATTATTTTGTACTAGACGGATAATCAGAATTAAAATAGGGCTGTCTCCCTCCACTCGAATTGACAATGCAGCCAAGTAATGCTCTCTGAAAGGACTAGGAAACGCAACTGGGAAGGCTTTGAAATTTTCAAGGAACGCAACTACACGGGATTGTGTGAAGGGAATACATAATAATGATAATGCCAAGATGAGATGTCCATATAGACCAATGGATATTATGTGCATACAGAGTAGCGACTGGTTTAAATGTGCAAAAAGTCTAGAATATGAAAAGAAGGATTTCCAATCCAATGTTTTCAGGATCCGTTCCCATCTTTTGTTCCATTAGAAAAGGTGCATTATGCTGGAGAGTAGAAACACGGCAGGGGATCAGCTTTTATCTTTATTGGAATGTGTGGTCTCTCACCGGATTATCAAGATTTTAAAACGGATTCACATTCAGCACTAGATCTACTACAACCCCCGTCATCAGCCCCACAAATAAGACGAGCCGAAGCACCAGAACCCAGAAAGCTTTAAGCTGCAAGAAAGATCCCATCCACCGCTTTTAAACAAAATCCCTCACGGCTCTTTACAATCAAAACAAAATAAATTTAGCCAAATACAGATACTGCCTTTGCTACAACTCCGGTACGATTATCTACTGATGCATCACCTACAAGATCCAACAACCCATACTCTGGTACCACCATCACTTTCCTTTGGTGGAATTGCCGCATAGATAAAATGCACTTATGTTTATGTATCTACTCGAGCTATTTTAGCAAAAAGGGCCCTAAGTAAAACTTTGTCTCCTAAAAGAAGTGGAGAAGAAAGTGTATTTAAAAAAATTAGCTCACCGTCCTTCACGAACCCTTCCTATAGCCTCGTCTCATCTAGCGAGATCCCATGCAGGGGGCATTGTATAATTTATATTTATAATGCAAAGGGAAAGATAGGGAACCTTAACCCCTTTTATTTGAAGACGGAATTGCTTTTACTCAGCAGAGAGAGCTGAGAGGGAGAGAGAGCAAGAGAAAGAGACTTGAAGATATGTGAATAGAGAAAAGGGCAGGGCAGGAAAGTAGGGGAGAGAAAAGATTTGTAGGAATTTTTGCAAAAGGACTTGTGTCTGTTGAACAAGGAAGTCTTGTAAGGTAAAGGTCTGGTTAGGGATGACTCTCTAGAAGGATAGGGAATTGTGGATTTTTGATGATTGAGTACGAGCGGAAGGGAATTTTCTGAGAAATAGTTTTTGAAAGTGGGAATCCGAAGGAACGTTGAATGTTGACTGTAGAACATATAGAATAGAATCTCTCTCTTCAGAGCAAGCAAGTAAACAGAGAGGATCCTGAGGATGTTCTACGAGAAGGAGATTGGACTGCTTTGTCTCCTATAATTGCGTGGGTCGTGGAGACAGTGTCGAGGCAGGCAGTGCAATGCAACACACACACACACACACACACACACATATTATCCTTACAAAGAGTCCAACTGCTGTGTTTTAGCCATGTGGCGATGCTCCCATCCTTCGAATCGCTTTGGAGCACAGTTTTCTACTCTAACTTCACGGCGGATTAGCCATCAAGTCTGGTTAGAATGGGTTCATCCAACCGAGAAGATGAGAAAGACGGGAAACATTGGAGCTTTTGGAAGAACACCAGCTTTTGTACTGCCAGAACGACGACGGCCAATGTCGACTCTCTAGTAGATGCTGAGACCATATTATTCTCTACCGAGTAGGAAATTGCTACAGCAGACCAAAAGTATTCTATGGATGTATGAATACGCGGGGCCTAACATAACATACAGTGGAAGATATAATAACAACGGTGAGGAGGAATCGAATTCTGAGCTTTTTTGGCTTTTCATAGTCACCCAAAGTCCGAACACCCATTTTTACCCAGGAGAAAAAATAAGCTCGTCTCGTATAAAAGGGCTTCTTGAGATTCCATTTGGAAGCAGATGGACGGGATTGAGGAGACTATACTATTTTTGAGATCCTATATAGAGAGGAGCAGAGGAGCATCTTCTTATCCTTGTGATACCACCACCAGTGCTAATCTTCTAGGGTCTTAAGAACCTCCCGTTTCAAATCTGAGACCGACACAGAGACATACGACTTTACCCTTTGAATCAGAACTCCTTTTTATAGAAATCCATACTTACCTTCCACCGCAGACTACCTGCCCTGTCCAAATTTTTCGGTATATTGATTTCACTCTTTTTGATAATACGGATTGATAATAATAATACGTGCACACAAGCCTAGATTCTTAAGACTTAACTAAGCCTTATCTAAAGAATGCCGACTGCCACGGTCAAACCGACCCTCCGCACCAAGGCAAAAGGGGTTTCTGTTTTCCTGTGAAATCCCTGAAATCTCTTCTAGCCCTTCATAGTTGTTCCGGTATTGTTGGCCTGATGGAGTTATTTGTATGTTTCTGTATACAAATGCATATAAGTATATCTTGATTCATGATGATAGCTAATGGCTATCTCTCTCTCTCTCTCTGCTCTCTAAAGTCTACGAGTTAGAATTGATAGTTCAGTTTCATTTGCTCCAGTAAACAAAAGGGTTTAGAAGATTAGTGAGGATATTATTATTGTCACTAAAGTACAACTCCGTCCCTAAGTCCTCGTCTTCTAGGGGATCTCAAGTCAGTCAGTCATTATGATTGGATTACCCTTTACTTTGTTCTTCACACACATTTAATGCTTCTCTTATATATATAAATGTGTATTATGTCCAGCCCCGTCACAGACACCGACTCCTCTATCCATCCAGGTATATATAGTGGAGTGTCGGTAAAAGTAATATTATGCTTAATAGTGCTTGATAAAAAATAATTCAATAGTTATCTACCCCATGCTTATAGGTGCAGAGATAGACTTTCATCTTTTATATCTCCTACTTAAGCTTAAGTAAAAAAAAAACAAAGTCAGGACTCGCACATAAAGTTGCTACATTATGAGAAGTCAAGGACATAAAGGGCATTCAGTGCACTAACGCCTAATCAGTCTTTAATTACTTATGATGCAGAATCCATAGATTGTAAGTTGTAATGCATTAATCATATCCATCATTTATGTCATGCTCTTGATACGGCTTTTAGCTCCGGCAGCTTACTCTTTGATTTAAAAGCAAATAGCGAGTAGCTGAGGGATGGTTTTAGAATTTTAAGAACTTGAGTGCATATATAAGTAATACGTAGCTATATGCTTGCTTATACATGTACAATGAGATCCTTGCGTTCAGAACTGATGTATTTTATATTTCCATCCCTGAAAGTGACTGAAGGTTGAGAGACGGAGAAGGGAGCATGATTTTGCTTAAACTCACATCATGTTTTGGCAAATCGATTGGATTTGAAAGATAACGTGGCGTTACAAAAAAGTAAATCGATTATCCCACACACTCACGTACACAATTGGTACACTATACACTATATATATTAAACCCACAGAAGCCCTTAACTACTTGATAGGGATATGTTTTTTCCCAACACAGGGTTCGGAGTCTTCGGCCAAGCTCTTCAGGACTGGATGATGGATGCAACTTTTGCCCTGCATTTGACTATAATTATCTTGTTAGGAACGTGGAAAAATGCAACAACAAACCGGCACGTGGACATCCTATTTATCCCTGATTTCCATTTATTGTGCGAGATGGATAAACGGCAGAAATCCGTATGAACAACCAAACGTCAATACAATGGCTCATACCGAGGGTGTAATTTCATCCAGACTTTTATCCTCTGGAATAAAGTGTCCGTAATAAGCGTATCATGAGGATTCTAATTTCTCCCCTCCTTCTCCTTACTATTAAGGCTAACAAGTTAATTATAAAAGGTATGATTCAATAATTTTCCCTCTGAGATTGGCACCACTTTGCAGGTCGTCAATTCAGTACAAGTCAGGATTGCAGAAGCCACAAAAAGGTGATTGGCAGTGGATGTTAGTAATATGAACATGATGTATTCATAAATAAGTTAGGGTAAATATTTTGAAAGGCCATTCCGTCTATTTGACTGTTGACTTTGTCGTAAATAAAAGGGGATTTGTCACAAAAGTGGAGTAGAAGTCAGTTTGAAGATTATGAGAAGGGGGACTAGGTAAGTGAATTTGGGTGATGTGTGGTGAGTGAGCATAAAGGGCAGGTCAAATTGTCACATTAGCTGACTGAGTGGGAGGTTTTGTGTTGTAAAATAAAAGTAACTTTTGGGATCGATGAGAGGAGGACGAATCCCTTCCACATGATTAGCTCTTGATAGGCAACAAACAAGTAGATGAGGACAAGGGATGTACAAGGACAATAGGAAGATTCATTTTGTGCTCAAAGAGCGGTCTTTGTTCAGTTCCATGGAGAGAGGGGGGCCTTTCTTGTGCTAGTGAAGCTACGGGAGAGTTAAGTTCCGTCCGTCCACCCATATCATCTTCTCAATGACGACTACAATAGCAGACACACATAATGTACAAAGGAGGATAAAATTATTACATAAAATGTGAAGAATGTTCAAGAGCGTATTTCCTCAATGTTTCAACTCCATATCCGCCGTCAAGTGGGCTCGAAAAGAGTCTCTCTCCAGTGTATTTATATTTTATCAGAGTAGTTAATAATATTTTACACTCGGGTGTTCCGTGCAGAGAAAATAGGGCAGATTTTGGGTCAAGGGATCATCCTCATCATGTGCTATTATCATGAATGACACGAGAGGAGTTTGGATTGTATTATTGTATTCATATTTATGATCCTCTTGTTCCGTACTTTGACTTCTGTATTCAAAACATGGAGGGAAATGCACATATTTAGCTGGAGTAGTCTGTATATATAAAAACTCTTATAAATAAATGTACATCTTGTCAAGTACATAGTGTCCGAATGGGTACACAGCTTGTGATATTGTAGTTCAGTTTGGGGGATGCTAAAAAATGGACTTGGAATGGATAGGATGAGGTGCAGCGGAAGTCGGGGTCCCAGGCTGTTCTCATTTCCTATAAAACGACTATCTGATGGGCAAGCTCAATAAACCCGGAATAAAAGACGGATCAATCTCTTTTTTTAACAGACACCCCCTCCACATCATTATTGCCAGATGAAAGAATATCACAGCTATGCACGCGCCACCAAATTAATTTCGATATCATAAAAATCGCTACAAAGAGACAGAAACATCTCCCTGTTCTATAAACCCTGTTCTACACATTTTCTACTCATAGGAGAGGATAAAACTCGTAATGCTTGGCTAGAAAATTTACAAATATTCACCCACTAAGCAGTTGGACTCATCCATTCGATTACATTTGTTCAATGCAAATAATGCAATGGACATAAAATTGAGAACAAGGCTACGTGGACACCTCATCATGTAATAAATAAATTTTACAATCTTTGCTTAAAGTTCTATGCTCCTACATTGTACGAATGAAGTGGATAGATTCGTAGCAAACGAGACAAAAATTGGAAATGTAATTATCCAATTGTCTGCAAACCTATCGATAGTGAACTGAAACTTAAGTAAGGTGTACCGAGGGTGAATAGGGTTTGAATTTGAATGTATTTCTGAAAACCACGACCAACCTTCATTAGTGCAGCGGTCCACCAATTATGCATTTTACACCCGACTGACTCGATTCAAATTCGTGGAGTTACTCTGAGTTTATGAATCTCTTTCGTAGAGATTTCTTGGAGTTGACACTGCCAGACTGTACAGGGCTAGGAGTCTAGGAGTCTACACATTACTTGGATTGGTACTATAAACTGAGTGTAATTGTGGAGGCTTCACACTTTGCATTTTTAATAATAAATCCTTTCCTCCCTGCTCAACGTGACAAACTGGATGGTGAAAAGATTCTGGGGGAAATTACACGGTTGAGTAATTCCTTTAAATTATCACGCTGAGATATGCATACTATCTATCTATCATACTATCGTAGCGAGTGGCACAATCATTATTTTATTTATTAGGACACTTTTCAGCTATGTTCATCATATTCATCTCTCTCGTTACAAATAAATCTCTTTTGGCTCATGTGAAGCATTCTGTCCTTTTCGTTACCTGCTCAATCAAACACATGGAAATGGTCCAAAGCAAGATTGAACATAAGTCTCATGCAATAAGGATAATGACGTCCAGGGGACGAATGAGTCCACAGGGTGTCCTCGGATCTACTCTCCTTGGGTTATCTTTTCAATACGCTGTCCATGAATGTAATAGACATGTTCTAAAACGTAAAACGTGTTCTTGGGCTTGCAATTAGTAGACATTCATATTCTACTCCATCCCTTTGATATCATAGAGTTCTAGGATCTATGTACAAGGAGTAGAAATAAATACAGAGGTATTATTTATATTGGAATCAATTTGAAAATTTTTTATTTGACGAGATTTCAATAGAGAATTCTGTGACAGGGATTTGAGGAAGGCTACAGAGTTAGCAGACCCACTGTTTGGATCAAGGATCACAAACAACGCTTCACTGCATCTTCTATTCATCGGAAAAGTGAAGGGCACAAGAGAAAATGATTTTTAATTCTGTTGGAGATATATTTTTCAGCAATAAAGAAGTCGCTCTGGCTCGAGTAAGATTGTTTCGGGAATGTACAATTAGCATCTGCGTCTGCCCGAACCTTTAAAATATCCTGCCTGACTCCTAATTTTAGATGAATGAATTTATGGACAAAAACTCGCAAAGATTTTTTGCATAAACGATTTTCGAAACCAATAATGTACTTTCCTGTTAATTTCTTGTGACTTATGGTCAGTATGAATAAAAAAAATTCGTTAAATACTGTCAACTAATTGGTAATGGGGATTGTGTCTAATAAAGATTGCATATACTATTAGCATTATCTTGTTATCAAAAGGAGTGGAATATTCTTAAGGAAATACAAAAACAAAAGCCTGTCTAGCTCTATTTGCTCCGGAATAATTCTTCTGCTCCGAGTTTTGGTTTGAATTATTACTTCATTGGGAGTTAATACGATAGATTTAGGGATAAGCTCATTTTCTGCTCCTGAATCTTGGGAGATAAATGCTCACATATTTCTCGACTAAAACTGGATACTGTAAAGTGGAAGTGGATTGAGACTATTGAGAGTCGAAATGGATCTTCAGATTTATTAACAAGCAAGGGAAAGGACTACTCCACAGCTGCATTTTGATATGAAAATGGAGTGTATCTGACTCCCCCGTGTTCTCTGTCAGTTTTGTAGACTTGTCCATGCCTGAATGGACTAATTATTTCACGATCTGCCTCACATGCTCCAACGGTTTCAAATCATCCTTTACGTATAAACGTGTTCCTAATCCAACCTTTTATCCCGTTTGTATCTCTTACTAGACTTCCCGAACCATTTTTTTATTCTTCACTTTAATCCATGTTCTATATTACCTTGTTAGATTTACATTGAAGGATATTCGGTTCATTTTCATTTTTTCAATATTGACTTTATTTACTAAGTAGAATAAACAAATTTTATTCAATAAAGTGAACAATTAGGCAATACATAAAAAGAAAATTATACTTTTCAAAATAATCTGGCGAACTATCAAATTGTAACTTCAAACTGTTACACAGAAAATTTAAGCCTGCACGATGTGTAGTGGAAATGGCAAAATATTGCCGTTGAAAATCTTCAAACTCATCAAAGGGAACAATAGAATATAAAAGAGCGTAAACATCATTTCATCAGTATCTGTATTTATTCCTATTTAGCCCATGTCTCACTTCCTGAATTAAATAAGGATTTGATACTTGATCGACAAAGACTTTAATAACCTTTCTCAGCATTGCTCAAAGCCCAAGGTTAAAGTGTCTGAGATTACATCACCCTCGACTTTGAACGGATTTATGAACAAAAGCTACGTCTATTCTTATTGTTATACTAGGAATACAGTGAATCCAGCTTCTGTAGACTTAAAGACCCCCTCCTCTTGAACTGAACACTTGATAGGGGCTAAGTCTGGCTTCATTGACACTTTTTAAGCATCTCGGAATCCTGAGCCTAGGGTTTTGTTTAAAGTATCCGATTTCAGTATTCCGCGTACGCGTCGGGACCGGAAATGAAAACTTTGAAATTATGCAAACGCGTGCAAACGACACATCATCAGGATGAGACACACGGAGTCAAGATAGGGTGTAACCTTGTCGTATCAAATGCACTCAATCTCACCCTTATCCACACATCGACCCAAGTCTGTACATTAGGCCCAGTTCCAAAAATGAGGGAAATCACTCGGCCTATACACTCCATAAGGTATGTACAGCCCGCACCAGATCACTGGAGAACAAGGGAACTTTCTATTATACTGTTCTTGTCCACACTGTTAAATCCGGAAAGGACTTTTGAGACGGTCAGAAACCCCTTAATCCTTTGCAGGTGTTAACAAGTATGTCAAAGGTCTCAGATGCTGAAATCCAGCAGAGTAGTTGGAAACAAATTGGACTGGCCAAAGTTGGGATACAAAGGACAAAGGAAAAGAGGGTGAAAGTTTTGTTTGAGGTGGATTGGATTTTAAGAAAGTGAAGACTGGGAGTGTGGGTGTGAAAGACTATAGCATAGTGACTGACGTTGGTATTCCACCGTGGAAATAACTAACCTCAACCGATTCCATTGGCAGAGGAGGAAGGAGGAGAAGCGAAGAGATAAAATAAAGTGGAGATCTTCTTTGAAATGAGAATGGTAATGTAATGTGATGTGAAG
Organism: Agrenia bidenticulata; assembly: GCA_034694785.1. NCBI lineage: Eukaryota > Metazoa > Arthropoda > Collembola > Entomobryomorpha > Isotomidae > Agrenia > Agrenia bidenticulata. The sequence goes on along the minus strand of JAQFYM010000052.1, from coordinate 26,140 downwards.
AAGAAGAAGATGATGATGATGATGAAGGCAGTAATATGGAGTACATGGTAGCAGTGTATATGGTTAAAACTCTAGGACTCTGTGCTGATTCTAAGTAGACTGAGGACCACGGTTACTGACTCCGACCAAGCGACCGTGATGAAGTGGAACAAGGGAAGTTGCATTGCATTTCATTGCATTGGAAGTTGGTCTAGTAACCTTTATAAAATGTATTGCCAGCTCAGTACTGGATTTTTTGGACCAGTTAACTGAAAACTTTACGCATTAGCCACATAGCCATACATATCTATTGAGGGTACTAAAGGAAGAAATGTTTATAGCTTATATGCATTTGAGTGTAGACGATTTTTCAAAGCCTTGTTTTTACAATATATGCATATACGAGGTGCATCCTCTTCTCCAGACTTTCCAAGGTCACAAGGTAACAAGGTAAATATTTATCACGGGTTACTTTCGGACAAAGTCACGGCTCAATTGTTAATTAAATGTCTGCAGTATAAATATGGACTTTTTTAATATGTATTAAACGTAAAAATGAGACATTTTCTAATGTAAAATAATAGGTGTACTTTAAGAAAAGACTAAAAGTCTACAGAATACCTGAACGCAAACCGAGAGGAGATGAGAAACTTTTAATATTTGTTTGAAGTTTGAATTCCACTCTGTTAGATTGTTTTCCACGGTTCTTGGGAAATATTTAACGACTTCAGCAGAATGAGATATGCTTGTAATAATGGTAAAATAAATATTCAAATTTGTTTCAAAATCATGAAATAATTGCTAAAGCCCAGAAGAAAACAAACATGCCCTGCTGACTGCATCATGATTCATATTTGATATTCCCACATCCAGAATTTAATTTGAAAAAGACTAGAGAGTCCCCAAGTCTTGGTCTTTGGTCTATAAAACGGAGCTGAGCCCTTCTTTCTAAATAATTCTGAAGGAGAAGCAGAATCCTGAGAGGAAATATATAATAGGAATTTAAATATGCATATTCCATTCTCCATTCTGTGTACGTAAGTAAGCACTATTCCTCCTTTCAGCCCTAGTCCTGATTTGAATACTCATTTACAAAATGATTTTCGCTCCAGGATACCACAAAATTTTGAACTCGTGAAACAGAAAATAATAAAGAGATGAGGAGAGAAGACTACCAAGAGATGAATAGGAAAGGGGAACTTCTTCCATTGTGGTTTCGTCTCTATTTATTAAAGACTCCCAACTATCAATCCTTACTATCCAGGCTACTTTTTATTATACCCTTCTTACAAATGAGGGGTAAAAATGGGTCCAAAACAACTTTCAACTTTTAGCAAATTGTAAAAAAACCGCAGCTGGTAAAAACGGTAACTCTCCGGTTCAAAGCGCCGGAAGTGTTTAGAACAAGGATCTCGTCTCCCACATTGCGTTCCTAGGTTCGAGTTATGGAAGTCATTATGATGAGAGATGAGATGACTTCACGGGGCAATTCATTCATCATTATTAGGACGAAGAATGAGAATGTGTGTGTAGAGCTGTAATTTGAAATGTATGCATTGTACGTTATTGTGCACAAAAGTCATCAAATATTTTCCATCGTTTCTTGCTCTCTCAGTGGAAAAAACAAGCTGTGGCTGATGTGGTCCTTCTTTCATTATTCTCTTCCATTCAGAATTTATATCGCGTATGCATGTTGTAACAGCGGGACATGTAATGAAAAGTATAAGTCTTGGAACCTGGGAAACGATTACCCTCTAGCCTCTAGGTATTAAAAACATTTAGATTTAACATTAAAATTTATCATAGACTGAGTAAAATAAACAGTTACTTCTCTTGCCATTGAGAATCAAATATTTCCATGGAATAAGGGCTGTATTTGTGCTCAGCTCTTATAGTCATTCTTCCCATGGTTTACAACTCATCTCTCCTCGTATAAAAAGAATCCTGCTCGAATGAAAGTTCCGTATCATATCCAGATCTTGGGTATTATTGCTTTTCTCTCCTGCAAGAAGTAACTTGTCATCTCGGGACTAATTCTATTCCAACAATAACTGTCACAATATAATAAGTAAGAAAAGCACCCTTTAAGCAGACAAGCTGTGTGGTGCTATATGGGTAGATAGACTGGTAGAATGATATTCGATCCCCATGCAGTCTGATCCTCTACCAAGTTCCCCACCTACATATTACATCCTCCCTTTCCATGTAAAGAGAGTGGCAAATATTTTTCACTCTTGGGAGCTCCAACTCGTGTAACAAGAATGAAAGAAAAGGCGAAGAGAGGAGAGAGAGAGTTTTCGGTCCGATGCATCCAAACTGACACCAGCACTACTACCAAGAACACAATCTCCAACAAATTCAAGAAATTCATAGCCTTTCCTCTCTTTCTCTCTAAAATCTACATGCGAACACGTAATATCTTCTCCAAACAGAAATACAATAACTTTCCCCACTTTCTCTCTACACGATGGTATCATGAAACTAACTTGAGCACTCTCCACCCTCCATCTACTTACCATGTCACTTCTCCACGCTAGTAGACCAAAATTTTAGTCTACTCTGCCATATAGTCGATTCTATTTACTAGTACGAGGGTGCCGAGTGGAGTTGAACTTTATGTAGATCATCCTAATTTTATTTTAGTAATATTTACGAAATATTAAGAAATCCTTCTTTTCCTGTATTCTCTGGGAAAGTGTAAAAGTCTAAGAGGTAGCTGTCAACTTCCTCTCGCTTCTCGAGTGAAAATTTAAAAAACAAAAATTGGAAATGGAAACAGGATGTGAAGGATGATTTGTATGGGAGATAAGCGTTTTGATGATGAGAAAATCGTTTAATTTAATAAAATTTTGGTCTGAGATGTAGAATTATTGAAAGAGGGTGTACAGGGTGTTCTTGTAGTTTTTTATTACGAATAAAGAGCCACTTGTGATTTGAGGCTTTTGTACGTCTACTCTAATGAGTGAGTGTATCCGAGGGCATTCATCCTAGAATATGTGTGTGTATTATAAGTCCGCATGGGTTTATCATCGGGTGGATATATTATTATGATTGTACAAGGAGGGAAGAAGGAGGGAAGGCACCCTTGGCTTTGGAGTCTCGACATAATAATGTATTAGTGAGAATGATGATGGGACTTACAAGTTGTTCATCCAGCCTCCAAACGGCAAAAAATATGGTCATTAATAAAGTGCCACTGACACTGGGGACAATGTAGCCTTTCATACTCCTTCACTGCTGCAGTAATTACACTCGAAAACATTTGTCAGCCTTTATTTGATACTATCACATGACTACTGAGCAGTAGATCTGTACATACTTTCATCTATGGTCTCCTCATAATTCTGATGCTGACTAAGCCCATTGAGGGATGGAGACTCAATTCCACCCTTTTCATAATCATCGTGTTGAATATTGTGTATTACTACATTATTCGGATAGCCAAAGAAAAGGATATTCATGATTTCGAGGACTTCACACTTGGGAGAGCAACAGATTCGATACAAATGAAAAATCTCACATCATCATAACATTATATTATCAATTGAATCCTTCTTCTTTATTGCGAGGTGTTTCTTTTCCCCGTTTCCTACATGCCCATTATGAATACATTATTATTATCATGTATTAATAGGGTGCACAGAGGATCCCCTTAACAGGAAGTTCTGCTTTTATTCCCATGGCACATCCATCTCTTTGTATGCATTCTATGAAATTGCAGTCGGCTATTCATTCAATATGGATCAGCCGAGTAAGTTTTAATAAGGATTCTGAAAAATCAAGAGTGGCTCAATATTTGGCTCGAGTTGGTTCTTTTCAAAAAAGCATTTCTTTTGGAAATTTAAAGATTTCAAGTATTGGGTGGAAAGGGGATAGAATTCTATTAATTGTTTCTTGACTACTGATCCGCACTGAAACCCCATAAAAGTGAATTGGTACATGATGAAGGATGAATTGTTTGTTAGTGTCGGCCAGGGTGCTGGATCCAACACATTACAACTTGTGTAATTGTGAGGCAAGGGTATATCCATCTAGTAATATATTGGAAACGATAGGGGACTGGAAAGGTGTTGGAATGAAAAAATTCTTAGCATACCAGAAGTCCATTCTGTGGAAAATCAGTGGAACCGATGGTGATCACCAAACATGGTATTGGTAAGCATCTGTTGAAGAATGCCTTTGTAATTTTGTACCGTGTTTAATGTTCATCTCCCTCCCCTTCAGCAAATAAGTCAAAGTCATTAACATTTTGCGTGTGGATGTTCAGTATCTCTGGCCGACTAATTGATATTAACTTCAAAAAATTCCAATCATTTCACGGATATTTCGTATATTAATATATACAGAGAGAGATACGTTCATGGTACTTATTTCAAATCATTGATCTCATCTCCCTAATTGTTGCATTCCAAAGGAATACTCACCTTAAATACAAATCTCGATATGCAGTCATTGGATTTGTATGTATTTGTGTGCCTCTGTTCCAAACTTTATTATGACAAGCTTAAGAACTATTCAATCATACTTTGGTATTTAAAATAAATAAAATGAACCTAACCCTTGGAAAAATAAACCGATTGAGGGCAACCTTTTATGAGCAAAGTAATCAAACTTTAAAACATCATTGATTTCTGTATTTATAAATAAATATAAACGACAAAAATTTTCTTATTGAAAACGTATACATCCGTGCAAAATTAATGATGGACTTTGTTATGCCGCTATAAGCTAGTGTCGTTTTTAACCCTTAAAGCATTCACGTTCAATTAATTTAAATATTTTTTAATCAAACGGTTCTTTTATTGTTAATTGAATTTCATTAAAACAATCGATCATTCATTAAATGTTTAATTCTAGATGAAAACTTCGGAGGAAAGAATTGATTTTAAAATGTCAAAAGTCTACAGATTCGAATTTAATCTGAAAGTTGAGACAGTAAAGTTTTTACACATCTTACTGTCTAGAAACATCCAAGCAAATTTTAATGCTAACTTAAGAAACGGAAAAGGATAAATTGGATTGCTGATCGTGACCGTATACTCTCTCGTTTTTTAAATGGGGGAAATTGAAGCCTTCGTTGTTAAAAATGGTGACCCGATTGGGTCGCTGGTGTACTGAGCCAGTCTTGTTTTTATTCATGTTTTTTAGGTAAGAATCTATCAAGTATTGTTATTTGGATCCAACCGGTTGGAAGAAATAAACGAAGAGTAATCAATCACTGTAAGTAAATTCAATCCCACATGCCTAGGTTCTACAATTTATAATAATATATGCAGAGTTGTAGGTTCTTTTTCGTAAAGAAGATAAATAACGATGGGTACCTTGGATTGGATAGCTCGGTGGATGGTGTGTACGTACATTATGATGAGGTGCCCTTAGCCTACAATAAACAGAAGGCTTTTTTGCAAAGAAAAGCAAGCCAGCAATTTGTGAAGGGAATGAATACGTGAAAGAACGAGAGAAAGGGAACGATGGGTGATAAATTGCCATAAAAACATCTGAACATGAGCTTCGTCTTTATTTTCAAATCGCTATATTTATATTACAACGATTCGCCTGGAGATGAGTTGAGGTTGAGGCTGTAAATAAATCGGCACTTAAAAACATCTCGTAAAAAACCTGAACCAATATACAAAGTAATACATGCGGATAAGTATCACAAAAGCATTCGTGCTTGTATCTTTACACTAAAGGTACGTATAGGTAACTTTTAATACAATTGATGATATACTTAGGTAACGGGAGTTATTACAAATTAACTTTATCATAATTAAACTTGACAAGCAAACATTTGATTTTCTTTGGTACAAAGATTTTAGTAATAAGGATAAACTAATAACATATTGCCTTTTCCAACTAGACGGAAGCACTGGCGTAAACTGAGGCGTAGATTTATAAATTTTCAACTGACTTAGGAACTATTGCAGGCAAAATTCTGCAAGTAACCAAATTAACTAAATTTCTACATCCCTACTCTACTAGTATAGTGAAAGGTGGCTTTTATTTAAATTAATTTAAATTGGAGTTTAAAGTGCCTAAATCGGGTATAAACAATGACTATTTTTATGAAACAAAATTAGTCAATCTTTGCAAAAAAACAAATTATTCCTCTCCCATCACATCAAGAAGGATTTTGTAGTCACCCACAACCCATGGGAATCTATTTGAGACAAAGTTTCTGGAGATGATATATTTATATATAATGTATTAACTCTAGCTGATCTAATATGTAGCTATGTAATAGTATATTCAATGTTATAGAGGTTTGTAACAACATATTATAAAGCTACTTCGGCCTATCAGGAAACTGGAAAGTTTGGGGAAAGTAATGGAAATTTTTGAAAAGTACACCCGCGGTACACGTACGTAACCGTTTTCTTGGATACCAAAATCTTCGTTAGACACACTCATCATTACTAATTAAATAGATTACAGAAAGACATCCTTCCCACGTCGAACCGTACCTTGGACTTGAACCATAATTGGGTTATGTCCTCGTTAAAAAATGAGCGTGACGATTTTAATTTGTCATAATTGTAAAATTTACCCTCAAAACTGATCCCTTCCTCGTAAGAGAAGAAGTTTGGGAATTTAATTCTGACAGATGTTTATACTTGGAGGATTTTCCTCTGACATTTTAATCAAGTTGCATAAACATCTCTATGTACCATTTTATAATTCTGCACCATTTCAGACGTAAAATATTATGAGTTTATGAGCATCAATGAAAAGAGCTTGACACACATAAGTTGTCGTATTTTGTTAACAATTATCGTTTCTAATAGTGGAATATGCCTTTTTATGGCAAAAGGAGTATGGAAAATGAAATTATTAATATGGATTTATGATTTACTGAAATGAGAATTCAGATTTTCAAGATATTGATGTTGTACCTTGGATTTTGAGACCGTTTTCTGTGTTTTCTCCATATTATTCCACAAGTCTACTATCACCAATAAGAGTACGATGACTACAGTTGACGGCTGCATTATTACCGCTCAGATTCAGACTTTTCGATTTGGATGATTGAGTTTTATAAAAATTTGTTTACTTGCCCACGGAAGAGAATTGAACAACAAGAGCAAAGATTTACACACGAGAGAGATGCATTCCACCACGACTACATATGACTTATTGAAATTGCGCTGGAGAACATCATTTTTCTTACTAACTACGACTACCCAGCAAACTTATACATTTGACTTCTGATTCTAAGCAATTATCAATTAGCGACTACCTCATGAGTAGAAACTAACCCATGCCAAGAAGGACCAGACCACCGTTTTTCTCCAGTATGAATGATTTGCCGTTTGATACCACACACGACGTACTAAGGATGATGCCCTTGAACACGAGTCCGACTTCCGACGGTAATCACAACGTATAGGAGCACCGTTAAGCAAAATCATTTAATAATGATTTATCTAAATATGTTTTAGGCCTATCTTGCTCTTTCGTTGAGTTCTTATATACCATGAAACAAGGATCATGGATTTTCTTTCCTCCCTTTGGTAATAATAGTTTACTTTGACTATTTAAAATATGAGGACGAAATTATCTTCGTTAAATATATTTTCCAAGTAAGGTAGGCCTTTATAATTATAAGTTTGCAACTGAAGCTGTAGATATTACTATAAAGATTAGCTTGACTAATTTAATATATGGTATGCATTATGTTCCTACATGTACTTTCAACCTTGCTCCACACGCATTTTTATTCTGTCTGCAATCTTTGAATCTGAAATTTAACTGACTATTAAAAGGTTTAGAGAATTTTAATTAATAATCATTTAAATTCAAAGGAAGTGAGAACCGATAGACTTATATTTGAAACGTGTAAGGAGCTGTCCATAAAGGATGTTGTAGAAAATTGGTCTACCATTACCCCCTGTCTGAACTGCTCCGAATGAGTAGATCCTTTTTTGTCGCAATCTAAGTTTTAATCCCTTAAATCTCTCTACAACTATGTGTGTAGTAATTTAAATATTTTATAGACTTTACCATTCAAACAGACAGACCTGTCGTCGTCCTTTCGATTAGGTCCTTCTTGAGCAAAAACATTTCTGGCCCTTGTTGAGCCCGAAATTTACAAATTCAGAGGCTGGAAACATTATGAAAAGAAAGGAGCAGATCGTATTTTCTGCAGTCCAGATACTCATGTAAATCACCATTCGTAATTAACCACAAGACAACACATAGAGATACGAATTCCTACTTACCTTTCCATAATTCTCTCCGTCTATAATTTCACATAGTTCACTTGAAGAAGAAACACTTTCTGCTAGTTACAATTTACAACCAGGTTTCGAGAAATCCTCGCTTTGAATTAAGTTACTATTACTATGTGCAATAATGGTATGAATACAAGTATTTATACTATTACTTTCTCTTTTACTTTACCTACCTTACACATGTTACACAAATTGAAATGACACAGGTAAGGAGAGCAACAGTGGAAGAGAAAGTAATACTATGAAACTGGCTTTAGTGGTAGGATAAATACCTAGTGACTGGATTAATATTAAGCTGGTTTTATACTTTTACTTTTACTATTTCTATCTTAGTCATATTTCAAAAATTGAAATTAACATGGGTAGCGACAGCAAGAGTGAAAGTATCAAATTGGCTTTACTGTAGATATATATTTAACTAATATTTGGTAACCCATGAGGATTCTGGCAGAGTGCATCTAGCATCCGCGGCGTTTTCCTTTATTTTCTTCTACTAGATACTAACTGTGCATCATCAAGAGACGTATCGAATTTCATGGAATATTTTAAAAGAATGTGGTTATTATCTGTTCTGAAAAAGAAGGTACAAGTCCAACATGAGAGATTCTACTCGCGTGTCTACTACATAGAATAATAAAATCTCTTCTAATGGTACTGTACACATCCCTAGAATGCAATGACTTTCTTTATCACCCAATAAAATTCAAGGGAAATCGAGTTGGTCAGGAAAGAATAAAAGAGAAGTAACTTAGGAAGCGCTAACAGTCATTTGTATAAAATAAATACTATGGAAAATTTCACTTGGCCTACATTTTGTTCGACTGAGGATGAAAAATATTGTGGAAGGAAGAATCCTTGGATATCTTGATTAATATTAGGTAATTAGGGTTCGGGACTTTTGTAGTTCATAAAGTCTAGCTGGGATCAAAGTTCCTCTTTAGAAACTATGGGGGCTCTAGTGAGATTGGAATTTGAGCTGAAGCTAAAAGACTCTGCCCGAGGAAACCTGTAGTCCTTTTTTATATGAGGATTAATCTGGGGTGAGTTGGATGTAGATTTTGAATTTCCAAGGATCTGAGGTGGTTGAATATCACTAACAGATTGAGATCTGCAATGACTACTGGCTGTGAGGTTGCTGAAGCATTTTTCTCTTTTGGGTTTGGAGATGGGACTACAGGTCGCTTTTGAACTGAGCTGGTTGTGAGACTTGGACCTCATATGACCCTTGTTATCCTTCCCGTGAGTACGACTTACCAAGGCCAGCTGATAAGCCACTTCGAAAGCTTGTCCTAGCGTTAGGATAGCCTCCGTAGCTACTTCCTGAATACAAGAATAAGGCAAATAAATGAATAGAGGTAGTTTATTGTGATATTCTAAGCAAAATAGCTTGGAGAAAACAAGAGAAAGGTTCGTCAGTTAAAAGCTTATTACTCCTTCTATTATTGGACAAGTCTGTTGAGGTTGAGAAAATAAGAAATCAACGTACCACAGAGTCGAGGCAGAAAACGTGACAGGAATGACTTTTGTCGTTTGGATCAGAGGCTCGAGTCACCAAAGCTAAATGCCTCAAATCATCAGATGCTTGACAAGTGCACTGGATGCTCCGAATATCCTGCTCTTTGACCAAGCTCTGGAGAATAGGACAGAGAAAAGTTTATAATGTAAGGAACTCTCTTCAGGATGATTCCTCTCTCTGAGCCTCTCTTACCTTTGTCTTTGCATTATACCAGCTGACAACCGAGGCAGAGACTATTAGGGTAACCTGGGTGTTCAAGAGAAGAGCTCCGGAAGGAATTACATGACTTTGAATCGGTTTACCACCAATCTCTTTACTCCGAATTTCTTGAATGGCCTTTTGAATCGAGTTTGTCGTTGAAAACTCCTGGACTTGATTCGACCCAACATACTGCAAATAAGGGGAAATTATACCATCTACCCTGTCTAAATACTCCAATTTTATATGAATGAATGAATTACTATAGCTTTATAGGTGACACTGCCATCAATAAGGGTTTCCGGGGCATGTCGCCAAGCTGTCTTTAAAGCAGATGACACACCGGAGACTAGGTGATTGGGATCCCGAAGAGGTAATGACCCATCATCGTCCCCCTCGTCCATTCCCATGCCGTTTTCAAATCGGGTTAAGCTGATACACCCCACCTTGGTTATCTTCTCGGAAGCAGCCAAAATTCGCCGTCGGTGGCCGACTAGCTCAATCTCTAGCAGCGTTATAAGCTCGTCATTGCAAAGCCGCAACAACCGATCCGTTTCCAAATACATATTTTTTCGAAAGTTTTCAATATACTGATCTAGGTGAAGCTCTATGAGCCATTGTTCAACCGAGTCGGGCATTTCGTCCGTTCTGATGGAACGTGGCCAACTCACGTCAAATTTACTAGTACTAGCAGCCACTACTTTTCGATGCTGGGCATTCAGCATTCCAATCTCTAGTAGAGAGGCTTCATCAAGAATGTGTTCCCCCTTTGATCAAACCCAATACATTTTTACCTTATACGTATTTTACTATGCAAAACTATCCCTAGAACTATCAAAAGTCTTACCATAAACTTCAAGTCATCAAATCCGCTGGAAATCAGCAGTTGCTCATAATCAGTCATTTTAATTGTAGCCAGCCATTTTCCGATAGGGCTTAGACCGTATATAGTTTTGATTTCCCCGTTCTCGCCCCCCTCTGATTTAGACATGGTATATAATACAGTTTTACTACGTATTTCATATGTGCTATCAATGCTATCATCATTCCTAATTTGCCGTAAAAACTTGTGGATCAAAAAGCTTTGCGTACCTATACTTATGTTGAACGAGTCCATAAACATAGTTATGTTTCCCCACTCTTTATCCAAATCCACGGGACTCAGTACAGACATTGAGGATGACTTGGGGGTTGTTTTTCTCCCTGTTGTAACTTTACCTTTATTCTCATCCACAGTATTTTCATACGACTGTCCTTGCCTTTTAATGTTTTTCGGCTTTGGTAATATCATAGGCTTAGGTGCAATTGCGGGTTTTGGTCCTCTGGGTAACGTGCGCTTCAGTTGGTCGCTATCCATAACCCCCTTGAACACAGAAGTTATTTATTCTTCTAAATAAATTTACTTTAAAACTAGAAAATTAAATCAACGGAAACTGTTTTTTTTTTACTTGTCCTACCTGGGAATTTTTGGAGTTCATTGTATGCACGTCAACAACGTCAGGGGTGGTTTGATTGGTCAGTTTCTGCGGAGATTTTAGAGGCTCATCAATACGATCGAGATCATCTGAGCTTTCGCCCTGAGATAAGCCCAAAGGAGAGACATTCTGCTCGCTTTTGGCATCTCGTAGTTTAATATGAGCAACGGAGACGTATTTACTATCTAAACCTACATGCTGAGACTTGGATTTGCTCTTGAGGTCATCAGAATCCAAGCCGTTGAAGAACGTGATATCACTTTTGGCACATGATTTGTGATGTTCTACAGGGGACAAGTCGATGGACTCGGTGGACTGACTAGTCTCATACGCTGTTAAGCTTTTCCTCCATCTGTCCCCATAAACCCCCTCATCCAAAGACTTGTTTCGTCCCATTAACATCAGGTCAGGGTAGTCAACTCCGAAATCGGGCATCCCCGGATGAGTTGGAGAAGCAGATAAATTCCTCCTAGGCGGTTTCTTTGGTGGTGCTATAGGCTGAAAACAACAATTCCAAGAAGTTCCTTGTCACACAAAGACTTTGCCCCTTTGAAAGTTTTGCAATAGCGAAATCCTAAGCCTCCACATTCCAGGGCGACGTTAGTAAAGTCAGTATAAGAGCCAAGGGCGTGAAGTGCCTTTGTGCGGAAAAGCTAATTAAGGAACTAATTACCTTTTCAAAATCAGGTCCCTTTCCTAGACTAACATCCATAGATCTCCGAGTCTTTCCCCTGGCGAAACTGTTGGCTTTAGGTGAGTGATGTGGAGAGTATCTTAGTAATTTGGATTCAGCATCGCTGTATGAGTGATTATCGTATCTAATTGAAACGACAAGAGGCTTCATTAGTCATCCGGAGGAGACAACATTGATCACAGACTTTTAGTCAGCCCCACATTCAATCACACAAACACATCCACTATATGCACATAAACCTCTTCCTTCGGGTGGGTCGTCTCGTCCCCCCTTCAGCTTCGTTTAGGCTCACTTAATTCAACTTAAGCAAGAGGAAACGTCATTTCCATCATGACCGAATTGCATGCAAATTGATGTACACAGAGTACATAGTTGCATTACACTCTGCCCCTTATAATAGATTCCCTCATTTGATGGATCGAGTCAAATCTTGACAGAATCAAAAAGGATCTCAAAAAAAGAAAGAAATGTACACAAAACATACACACATACTCATTCCAATCCACTCATCCGGCTCATTTCTAAGCTCAACAGCACATACATCATATCAAAATAATTCCTATCCGACTGTGAAGTTGGTCGTATTCATGCAGTACGGCTTTTACCATCAATTATCCTTCTTCAAGGAAAGCCTACTTATAATTAATCAAACATAGGTTTTGGTTCAAGAAGGCTCTGGTAAGCTCGGAATTATGTTTTTGCTCAGGGGCTTCAACCCTTTGAAATACATTTCCTAGTCCTACCAAAGGATTCATGAAACCCAAACGGCGAACAAGTCAAAAGGTATTACTATGAATTTCACGGCACGCCAGGGTCTAAGCTTATAAGATGAAGAAGTGGATCATAATTAACGTACATTTGACTCAGAGGTAATTTCCCGTCCTTAATGTTGCTAGGAACACTTTCATGTGGTGAGCAGAGTGGAGAACTGGCCTTCCCTTGTTGAATGTGTTTCTTCTTTAGAGCATCTAAACATTCATCGGTAATTCAGCTCATCAATTACACGCAATTATATTCTTTTTAAATACAGCCAACAGAGTCCTTTAGGAAAGACTGTGATTCCGCAAATATTATAATGAGATACTTTTACCCACTTTCACCTTCATGTCTAGCAAGTATTATTATTTGCTGCGTTTCTCTCATCTCTTTGTAAATCAGGAATTTAATTTGATTCATATTTTCCTAAATATTTACTACTACTATCACCAGAGCAGTGGTTCAAATAGGACGTTAACTTACTTCTTATCAATTCTGCAATTTCTTTGGCTACAGGATTCTTGAGGCCGACCTCGTTGAGACGGTCTACAGCAGTTCTTCTTTGACTATCTGCTACACAAACATCAACCCCTGCGTCCAAAAGTGCTTTTACTACGTCCACCTTGCCACATAAGGCTGCCTCGTGCAATGCCGTGCCTTGGGATGTCCTCGCGTTCACTTCGAACCCAGCTTTCACCATTACTTCAACTACCGTCCTTTAAATAACATTTATTATTATGGATTATTTATTGAATCAAAACTTCCGTGTTTTACAGAGTTGTTACGTCTTGACATTATTATTGCATTGCTTGTAAAGATCACGAAATTATGAATTTAGGTGCAATCAAGAGAAATGATAAAAATTGATTGAAAAATATTAGTTACTAACCTGTGACCATTTCTGGATGCTAGATGAAGTGGAGTATGAGGAAATAAAATCTGTTGTTTGCTAGCAATGACTGGAGCTGTATAGGTGGCCAATTGTTCAGGATGGGACCTTAGTAGAAGTTGGACAGTCTCTAATCTGAAAAGAGCAGTTACAATGTTACAATTACAATCTGAGTCCAAATATCATTCTATTTCATCTTATGCCAAATTTAAATGTGAAGAAACATTTTTTTTAAAGTTGCGGTTTAAAAAAACTAAGGTTAAAATCTTCCTTTTTCTGTTTTCGAAATTTTAAATCATTAAATTAATTTTTGTTTCATAATTAATTAGACCCTATCAGAAGCATTGAAACAAATTTTCATCGAGACAGAAAAAAGTCGGGAACAGGATTTTCCTTTTCCCATGAATGGAAGTTTGTCAGGAAATGTGACATACAAACATTGTCATAATCTTTGGATAAAATTATCAGCAAAGAGCATCAGAAATTCACGGTTGAAGTCAAAGAGAAAAATCTTGAAAACAAAATAGTTGACAAAGAATCTTATTTAAAAGCTGAAAAGGATAAGCGTGATGTCCTAAAGAGATAGAATCATTGATGGACAATTTGTGAACAAGATGCTGAAACTGTGACAAGGAGGTTGAGGTTGGAGATGAGTTTAAGTGGACAGGGTTGATTAGATACCTCCCGTATTGTGCAGCTAGGTCCAGAGCTGTTTCTTGCTTCTCATTCGTTATGACAGGATCCGCACCGTGATGTAAAAGTAGTTTAACCACCTCTGTGTGACCATACTGTGAAGCCATATGCAACGCCGTCTCCGAGGATCGATTCTATGAGAAATAGATACATTAGATTTTTTTATAAATCAGAATTACTTACTCCAATGTTTCATTTAGTTCATTCCGCCTTCATCTAGTGAACGGTCTAGGCGTCGCCGTAAGTCATGAAATTACGAAGAGGAGACACGAGATAATAATAATAGGAGAAAAAACATTATTGAAATCCACAAGGGCCCTGTCATTCTCTTATTGCGATTGCGACCACCCTTAAGCTAACTTTGGGAGTTGACATCTTAATTTGTACATTGTCTTTTTGTTGAAAGACAAGGGGAATGACAATTCCCCACTTTTGTGACAGTTCTATGGCTTTCATATCCACCTTCAAGTTATGCAGTACATACTTAAATACAAGTACCTCTTTCGCCTCTCTTATTCATGCCAGACACATATAGCATGAGTTTTCATTCAAACATTACTTGATATATGTTTTGGTTCCTAGAGATCCGTCCACGAAGACTTACCCCTTCTTGTTGGGGTCGTATAAGCCAAGTTGAACCCAACTGCTTTACATTTTATGTATTTTATCACATTGATTTTAATCCATTTAGAATCAACTTAAAACAGAGAAGCCCATACGCATCACAAAGGGGGAAGACAATTCATCAATAGAAAGGCTGGAGGATATAATCGCATAATGTCATCATTGTTCTGACTTTTGTAACCAGAAGGGTGGCCTGGCCAAATGCTTACTTGTCGTCGCATAACAGAAGCCTGTCAAAATTCCCTTCGTTATGACAGGACCAACAGTCATAATCACCTCTCCCACTAGTAAAACCCTTTCAAGACACACGCAACCAGACTACTATTTCATGTTTAGTTGCAAAGGACCACAGGCTTTAATTCGGATATTAGCATCACCAGAAGGGCCACTAACAAGGCAATGGAAATTAGCTTGGCATACTACAAACAAAGTAGCTGGTAGTAAAGAAGAAGCCAATACTTCCATGTCCTCAATAGCTATCGTAGAATTAACGCCCTGTCGGCTACTAATCACCTTTATAAGTCAATAAAACCTTGTGCCCAGCTACTAATAAAAGGCGCACTGAAAGTGGGTAAGGATATTAGATGTAATTGTCAACCTCAGTCTTTTCTTTTGCCCTCAAGATAAGTATTTGTTGATGAACTTGGAGAGTCTATTTGAAGTGTGAAGGTAAACGAAGAGGAGATGAAATATTCGAGTGTTTCTCAAAAACTTGTTTTCCTTCTCCAAGGAAAAAGGGTCCCGTAATCCGCTACTCATTCCTGATTACTTTTATTATTGCCTTGTGTCAACTTCAGAAAATAATAAACTTCTCACCAACAAGAACTGAAACCTGATGAGAAGCTGAACAAAGTTTCCCTCTGTAATCTTCTCAGCAAAGATCAGCCAACTATTTCCAACTTCTTTAACAACAAATGTAACTACAATTGACACTTTTATGCTTCCTCAAGTCCATGCATTATGCATTTCAATCTTCAATATTGATCCTTTTCCATTTCAGTCTCTGTTCCTTTTATCATACCTCTCAGCCTGTTCACTATTCCATTCTCAGACATAATAGGATTAATAATTATTCATATACTCCTCCTTATGATTGGGATACACAATCTAGACATTTTCACACGACCGGCAGGGTGCTTCTTGAGAAATCTTAGTCCATCAAGTTTCAATGCACAATACGTGGTTTTAAAGTCAGATTGAATTTCTAGTTAATATTTCTCGGAGAAAATACAATATCCATAACTTTAAATATCTCAAGCTGTCAAGGACTTTTTCAACTAATTCTAAAACTTATGTTCTTAAATATTAACGAATTTGAAGGCTAATAGATTTCCAGATAGAGAGTCGCTAAAAACTAGAAAATTAAAAGGTTTTCTAAATCTAAGAATCTATCAACAAATCCAGCGTGTGGGAGCGATTGATAAAAATTCATGTAAGGCATGAAAGTAATATAATATTTTTATTGCTAATTTAAATATTCAAAACTGCTGGAAATTTATCGAATTTTGTCTTTTATCTATCGTATAAAGTCTGCGCAAGGACAAGTATATTAAATTCAAGTATACAAGGCTGCAAGATAGGATATAAAAAGTCCTGTATGTGCGTGTAGGCAGGAGTTTAAGTAAGTTTATGGACATACATAAAGGGAAGCAGGTGAATCACCGAAACCGCTTGAGTGGCTTGATGCAATATTGGTATTAAGTGCATAAAGGTTGAATAAAAAAAATATTCAGGATGAGAAAAGAAGGGAAGATGTGGACTGGAGTTGGGAGATACGGGGAAAGTCATTCACACGAATAGTTGAATCAATTTGGCACGCCTTATTTCATCTCGTAGGTTAAAGAGAAGTCGTGTTAAGCAAATCTCTTCCATTTCTACATGCCCTCTCATTGACCTTCTTTTATAAGCAGCAAAACTCATGAATGGGACTGCAGATTAGCTGAATGAAAGTGATCCGGAGGGAACCCTTATCAGTGAGAAACACCTAATGATGTGTACAGCTCAAACCATTCCTCACCCTTAAAACTGTTAAACTTGTACCCAGCAGCGTGGATCATGTGGATGCACTGAATTAAGCAGGTCTTCCAAATGGGACATAGGGAAAGAAATGATCAAGCGGTGCCACGGTCAGTGACATTCCAATAACATGCTGGCTGGCACAAAAGTTCAAGTGCACCATCACCATAACTCGGTCTTTGTCACCCCAATGGGTGCGGAGAGAGAAGAGGGAAAGAAATCTAAAGGGATTTAATAGGTTCTGCCAATAACATAAATGTGGTAATAAATTTACTTCTTTTATTGGAAACTTGACTGCCCCCAGTTTCGTAACCTAGATGATGACATACAATTAATTGAAATAGGAGCTGAACCCACACGGGTCGTTTCATTTTCATTAAAGTGCGTAGGTCAAGTTATTATTGCAGTCTCAAGTTCCCATCATTATTCTTGAGGAATAACGCAAGCTTTAACTACATCTTCCTAAAACTATCCAACTTTCCTAGCTAGCTGCAATATTCAAAATATATTATTTCCGATCCAAATCTCAATTTTTTAGACTGACTTTCAGAAAAGTATTAAAACATTTTAGTGATACGAATGGCTTCGAAACTGAGAATCTGAAACAGTGAAGAAACTATTAGAGATTGTTCCAAGAACATTTTGATCATCTTTATCTAGTCATAGTTTCCTAAGTATATGTGCATACACAAGTGCCATAACTGAAAACGATCGTGCGGCTAATTGGATAAAAGCAGATTGAGTTACAATTTACAAAGGGGCTGCGGATTGAGCACACAGTGTAACTAGTATTGTGTAAGGGAAAAACATCATCAAGGGTGTCATTGTCACTGCCAAGAGGAGTTATTCATATTCACAATTTCTGTTTGCACTACCTATTATGTAGCAGATGATGACGAGGATGTTGTACAACAACAAAAGTATGTACGAACCACATTCAACTAGAATCGGGCATTCCCGATGGGGAACCCAATTACCTCATTGTGAATATTTTGTGATCAAGCCGTTTATTACGCCCTATGCAGTCAATGAATTGGAACCATGGCTCTGGCTTGAATCTGGTCTGAATCTCACACCACGACGGCATGATCTAATTAACTAGCCGTATCTCGACTCTCTGACCCAATATATTCTCACAATGCAATGCAATACCATCCCATCTATCTAAACGAACGTGTGCCTATTTCACCAACTTTTTCTCAATAAAATGTATCAACTAACGTTACATAACATCTCTATTTCCCTTAATGTAATCAACCAAAGGTTCCACGGGATTGAGAACCTTCTCTCCCTCTCGGTTATGAAATTATGGGTGGTCGCCTGTATCATAATACATTATCATCCTAATCTTGCCCTACCACTGCACTGTCCCTCGTCCGTAAAATTTTGTGGATCGAAAAGGATACAGAAACTTAATTTGTTGGAGGGACGACAAAAAGGTACGCAGCGTATATGTATGGAAATGATATGTATGGCGACTTTTGTGTACCAAGATATTAAAATTAGGTAAATTTATAAACAATTACTTTGTAACAAGTCTTGTTACATTGAAATTTATAATTTATAATACAAAAAGTTATTGAGACAGCATAAAATATTGATTTTATAGCTTTATTAATAGTATAAAACTCAAAGATATATTCGATTTTTATATTCAATTAGCTTTGGTGCCAAGTGCCAAGGTACATGTAAATACCAATGCAGTCGCGCATACATACAGTCCCCGTCGCCGATGTTTGGTACATATTGGTCAATTCGTCAAATTTTTTAGGCTAAGTTACAATAAAACATCCTTACCATAAGATTGACATTGGGTCCAGGCACAGATGGTCCTTGGGTGAGGAGAAGTCGGACGATCTCCTCATTCCCACTCCAGGCTGCCAAATGCAGTGGGGATGATCCTTGGAGGTCAACGATATTTGTTGATGCCTCATGACTTAGAAGTAGCTCCACGATATTCCTGGATTAAAAAAGCGACAAATTCATATCGTTTTGCTAGAAAGCGGAGAAAATTATTCACACCATGTATGGCTAAGAAAAAAACCTAAATAAATAAATCAATTCGAATTGCATCGATCCGCATCGATATATCAGCAATAAGAGATTATGATAATAAGTTTTCACATGAGTGAGCAAGTCATTAAGGTTAGTCTTTCCTATCGTGTGACACAATATCTGTATTATTAGGTCATGCCAAATCAGCTGTTACAAATGAATCTAAGTACTCGTAAAAGTCGTAAACTAAACAATTGGATAGAGGATAGAGCCGATTTATGGAGAAATTCAGAATCAAGAGGCTGGCCCACTTAATTTAGAGTTTAGACCATCCAGTAATAAGTTTGTCAGTGCTGCGATCATAATCATAAAGCATAATTGTGTCGTCTAATGGATCATTTTATGCAAATGATATTCACAAAGGCAATTCCTAGTTCCTTACAGTTTGACCGACGTTGCTTTATATGATGGGTGATATTCCCAGATTAAATGGGCACACAGTTACTGTAACAAGTGCTAAGTAATTGCTTCGCATAATGGTCATGAATATTAAAATGAGCAAGAAAGGGACGACTTTCCATACTCAAGTCTGACTTTTGGTTCAATCTACATATATTTACTTTCGTCGTCCTCAATTGCTTTTATGCCTAAGAGTAAAATTTAGATCTGTAATTGCAGCATAAATGGTGAGTGGATACTCCCACAGAATTTGCACAAAATATTCAGCGCCCATTATTGCAGTCTGGAGCACTTTAAATAATTATTAACCCTTATTCTTTACAAAAAATTGATTAGGAGTTCAGATCATTTTTAGAGAACTTACTTGTGTCGATTAGCAGCAGCATGGTGAAGTGCTGAGAATCCATTCGCATCTTGAGCATTAGCTCCTGGCCCTCTTCTTAAACTAGAAATATGGACAAATATATTTTTTATTGAGACTCTTAGCGAAATAAAAATAAAATCGGATAATTTAATCATAAGAAGCTTAGGTAGAGAATTGCAGGCATGAATTTTTAAACTTCTTTCCATGTCGTTCGGATTTCAGAAACATTTAAATTGATAAAAGGAATCAACAGCGTTGAGATTGAACAGAGTTTAATTTTATTTTGCATAACTTGGTTGAAGTGCAAAAGAAGAAAAACACATTTCCTAATATTCACAGCCTCATAGTACAGTCAAAGAGCATTTGGTCATCTCAAGCGAATCGATAACAAGATATTTTATTCCAAGAGGTAAAAGGCACAAAAACAAGGGCAAAAAGCACGTGTCTTTTTTCTCACAACTCGAGTTGTTGAAGAAACTTATCTGACGGAAAATACTGTAAAAGCATCTCACATTTTTTTCTCAGTGGCAGTTACCACACACAGACACTCGTACGTTGATTACAGGATCTTAGCCCAATGGATGTAACAGAGTGAAAGTTTAATATGAACAAAGTGCTAAATTAATTAACTTTTGTATTAAAGCTCACAAAATTACTCGTCTTTAATTGTAACTTGTAGGGCAATTAATCAGATTCACAAATGGTCTGACAGTTCAATAGACGTTTTTCATATCATATGTCTGCAAGCAGTTCAAGCCGATTGTTGAGCTGACTGTTGTCAGGAAACGAAGAGGAACAGGAAATTAAGTCAACCAAAAAACTTGCCAATCCAATTTAGAATTTCTACTAAACCGTGATGCTTGAATGAAATAAGGCCAACCAAATATAACGGAGTATCATATACATACCTCCCAAAGTACCAACTACAAACTATGGATTTAAATAAACGACGGGCTTAAGTGGTACATGTTTTTGTTTGTTAAATAGCAATGAATCTTGAAGTTTACAAAAACAACTTAGACCACGTAATTTATAAATTCGTAGCAATAACTACATCAACAATTGGAAATAATAATGACTAAATAAAATATGAGAGCCGTTTATTTGTATTTCGGTATTTACTTATATTACTAGATTCAGTCGAAGATAAGTGACAATTATAGTAATCTAAATTTGGATAAAAAATAAATTTTCAATCACGAAAAATTTAAACGCTACAAATTACACTAATCATCTTATCTGAGAATCTAACACGCAATACAATCCCACACAAATTTTAAGTACAAACGTATAAATTATTATCGCCTTCACATCATAACGCCATGTCGCCATGTAAGGATGTTACAAAAAGGTTTAAGCGTTTAAAAAAATAAAAACGCAGCCCTACATTTTATACTCGTAAATTTTTAAATGTTAGCACGGCAGGAGCAGGGAGCATGTAAATCTTAACAAATCTGATGACTGAATCAGCATAAAATGACAACCTCACATCCGATTCCGACACTTTCTAATTGTATTTTATATAAATACAGCCTCTATATAATGGGTACATCAATTATCTAAACGGTAAGAGAATAGGGTAAACCTCGTAGTCTTGACTTATGAGTATGCGATTTAAAAAATAGTTTGCAATTCTATTTCATTGCACTCGGTCACACATTATTATAGCAACAATTTTATACAGCTCCAACAAAGTTGATCCAATTTTCCCATAAAGTTATTAAATAACTCGACTAGTAGACTAACTAACTGTACCTATAATACAAATGATGAGAGAGCAGCATGCAGCATTAGGGCTTTGAGTAGACTGTGATTGTCAATGGGAAAAGTTTTTTGCACCGGAAACGCACACTCGAAAGTGTGTATCATTGGCTCTAATTTCTTCTTTTTTTTGTACAAATTACTAGACAGAAACCATTTGGCACTAAATAGACTTTTCACAATATCGAAAATGTCTTTGCAACGCACACACAGCCCACAGCTTAAGGATACCGTCTAGATCTTGCCAAAATGAATTAATCGCTTCAATGCCTCAACCTAGTTTCAAACCCGCATATTCCAATCCCATCAATTTTATCTGTAATACTACAGATGACAGAGAAATACATAATATGGGTAAACATAATCAAGCTATCTATGGTAATTTGTGAATGATATGATTAAAATGTGCTAGTCTCACAGAATAAATATCATTCACGGAAGATGAGATAAATCAATCCTCTCTCTGAGACGAATCTGTTACTGTTACATGACTTCATGATAATAAATATAAATTACAGGTTGAGAAACAAGCCTCGGAGACAGAACCAGAAGCCAGATTCCATCAACATGCTGAAAACGATGAATCATTGATTTTTGCATATATTTACTGAGAGTAGACAAAAAAGAGTTCGACTCAAGACGGAAATCACATTGATCCATGTAAGTCATGGATGACTGGATGACTGACTACAATAATAGTCTGTTGAAAGAGGACCTCAGATCTTGTTTGTGAATACTGAAGAGAGGGCATATCATACTTATTTCGTTCTTACTTACATTAGTGCAAAAAAAATGAATAAACAATCTATCATGTCAATCTTTATATGTCTGAGGTCTGTTTACAATCCATTATGTAAATTAACAATTGGCAAATGTTGGTAGAGTCATTTTACTTGGTTTGGTGCTTTTCTTGTAGTGGCATATAATACTAGGCCTTGCAAGGTTAACAACTTACATTGTACGTTTATAATGTAACTCACACTATGGATCTAATCAGATTGTGAATTGTGACTGTACCGTTACCAATT
Source organism: Agrenia bidenticulata (assembly GCA_034694785.1). Lineage (NCBI taxonomy): Eukaryota > Metazoa > Arthropoda > Collembola > Entomobryomorpha > Isotomidae > Agrenia > Agrenia bidenticulata. The sequence goes on along the minus strand of JAQFYM010000052.1, from coordinate 3,462 downwards.
ACCAAAACATGGGCCGACAATCACCTATTTAAGCTTTAAGCTGAAGTACTTTGTTATTGAATTCTTATTCTTAAGACACGATTTATGCTATGTATATTTAAGTATTGTTGGTTGTGGAGAGGTGACACCAATTCTTTGATAAAATCCAGGGATTTAAAGAATTATTAAGCCTCAATAATCAGCATGAACAATGGAGGCTTTGAAACAGCCTATTATATTTACATGACTGTAATAGAGTGCAGAAATTATATGGTTGAAAGTTGGGGCCATGAATGAATTTTGTCGCTTAAGAATTTGCATAATATTTAAAGTCTGAAGAGACATTATAACTGCTTCAAAGTGTAGGGATTCGATTTGAAGATGATGTGTATTTCCCAACAAAGGATGAAGGTACTGATTTATGTTTTAACTATAGGAAAAATTACGCAAATTTGTCATCCATCATTAGGTAAAAAAAAGAAGTTATTTGCGGTAACTCCCTTCCTGAATCGTGATTATTGTAAATTGCTTACTCTCAAGAAGTGCAATGTGACTGACTAGCATCAGAAGAGGGTCAAATGACTCATTGTTATTGTTTTTAGACTTGACGAAATGCGGATCTTTATAACGGATTAGAAAACAATTTTGGTTTTAAAGTACATTGTACGTACATATGGTTATTAAAATATCTAGTATATCCGATTTGACCCAATTATAACAATAGAGGGATTTAGTGAGTCATACTTAACCCTAAATAGCATATTTAGTACAAGATCAAAAAATTGCATACACCATCATTAAAGATTTTTTAGCAAAACTTGGGTAATTGCTTTTAAACTCTTCTAAAAGAGAATTAAACCCCCTCGCCCTTATCTTTTTATTCTTCGTTAGTTACAGTAAATTCTATTTTCAAAACATGGAACCCACAATTAAAGTGAAACTCTTAAATATCATCTTCAGCTCTAAGTTATAATTTTAAAACTATACGCACCAATACAATTCAAATCTTTTGCATTCATCCAAAACCAAAACCTCCTCCAGTCATTTCCAACATTGTTAACCTTAAGTAAAGTAAACTATTAAAGGAACTCAATCTCCTCCTCCAATGTCAAGATAAGCGAACAAGAAAAATTAGCAAAAGCTGTTGAAAATGTCAAATCGGTGTAAAAGATTTGACTTGACATTTGTAGGAAAAGCAAGGAGGAGATTCTTGGAGCTCCCTGACCCTGAACCTGGAGCCAAGAAGATGATAAGTGATTATGATAATCATAGCTCCCTTGTAAATGATCTCATCTGTGATGGAGTAAAGGGAAAAGTTGTTAATAAGTACGGAAAGTGGGACAAGAAAGTAATCTCTGAGCCTCAAGTAGAGGACTAGGGAGTATTGGGTTGGGATGGCGGGAGGTTTGTATTTGTCCAGAAATCCAAATCTCTAACCTGGCAAGTGGTCCTTTCTTGGCCCGAGAATTGAGTATTTTTTCCACTACGGAATAATCACCATTTCTTGCACCTTCAATTAACTCCTGATCTTTTCCCATACTGCCCCATTTGGGTGTCTCACTGATCCACTTCACTGGTCACCTTTGTAGTCTTCACTTTGCTAATCTCCTCACTTGTTAGTTTAAATCTACAATTATTATTCATACACAACAAATGGATATCAGAGGGGATTTTTACTCTCGCGGAACACAGAAAGCACACGGGATAATCGATCCACACTCCCTTCCATACTTGTTAACCAGACTGCACATGCCTGCCTCTCCTGGAACACTTTCATACACGTATAGCTTCCTATACACACTGAGATGTAGTCCAGAATCTCTCAACTGGAACTATAAGCTTGGAACTGGAGATTATTTTATACTCTAGTTTTGTTCGACTTCCACTCCCAATACTACAGCATCATCTTCTTTTTACAAGTTCACTAAAATAATCCTATATCTATAACACTTTTGGAGAGGTTCGGGATGAGAGCCATGTCTGCATTTCATATGCAAGAACAATAACAATATTATTGACACCCGAGTATTTATTAGATACTATCTAGCTATCCTATGGATGTGACATGTAATTCAAAGATTTCGAATTACTTGATACTACCAAGAATGCTTTACTCGTATTTATTGCCTATCCTGTATAGAGCTTGTAATTGTAAAACTGCCACTTGTTCCAACTAAGTATACGTCTGTGTGTGTCTAGCTTCTCGCTTGCTGGCTTCCTTTTTCTCACATGAAAAATAATAATATAGTAAAATAATATCCTATATCGTCTGATACAAGATGAACTACTTGCGTAGTAGTGGCAATAGAAATTCAGAATCCAATCTGAATTATGATTGTTGGATGCTGACGGTTAAAGTGCACACAGGGAGCTTAGTGCCTCAACCTCTAGCTTAACTCTCAAGCTATTAACTGACTAAACAAAGATTGAGCAGAGAGTGCCTCGACTATTTAACTCACTTGGCGAATTTTACTATTGGAAAATAAAAAAAACCACCTCGAGTGACACAAGGCCTTGTTGTATTGTGTTGGATTGAGTCGTCCTCACTTTCACTCTCATTAGAGGTTTCTGTGTCCACAATTTTTAATTACTCTACGTGTGAAAGGTTTAAAGCAGAGTTTTTGTACCAATTATAATATGTCAGGGGAATTAGTAAGATGTTTTATAGTTTGTTACAGGAGAATATTCTGAGTGGGAGGTTTAGTACTTAAGGATGAGTTAATTGTTTTTGTGCCCCTCCAGTCCTCCAGTCCCTCGTCAATGTACGCAAGAGTGTTTTGAAGGGTCTTTAAATTTAGAGCTAATAGGAATAGCTTATGAAATGATTGAAGCTGCTGGGATGTTGAGCTTACACATTATGCATGGCTGGTTTAAAGAAGGGAATTGAAAAATCATGACCTTACTTGGCACTATGTTAGCTGATAAAGCTTGATCTCTCTTTGTGGTTATTGTATTCAAATACATAGTAGAGATTATAATACAGATATAGTGAGGGACTCTAACGTTTTCTCACACAAATGCCCAGTCAAATGTTAACTCTGCTCAAATAATAAAATATTTGGATAGTCAATTACCTTGAGTTTAGACTGCAGTAATTTCTCGCCAACATATTTTGTCTGATTTTGTACAAACTAAATCATTGATAGGGCAAAGTAGTCGTGAATTTATTTAGGAAATTTGAAGCATATAAAAGTTAACTTAATAATAAAAATCAGTGGGCCGGTTTCATATCAGCCGTAGTGTACAAATATTATATTCCGGTGTCATTGTTATTAGATGTGTGATAATTAAATTGAAGTTAAAAGAGCTTGCTGTATGTGTATCATATTTTATGAACAAATAATAACATAATTTTGTTATGACTTTATTTTTAGCCCGAGCCAGGGCTTATGTGATCACCGTGTCCGTCCGTCCGTCCGTCTGTCCGTCCGCACGATAACTCTCTTCAAACGTGTCCGATGGACTTGAAATTTTGTACACGGG
>JAQFYM010000051.1:0-147547 GCA_034694785.1 Agrenia bidenticulata | reverse complement strand
GGTCAGTTTAGTTACAAATTTCACTAAAATTGAAAATTATTGTTAGTTTGGTCCATAGGAACATGTATACCAAATTTATAGTATTTATATGGATTTTCATGAAAACCCACTTGGGTCAGCCCCACGGGTCATTAATATAGATAGATAGTTCTATGACATAACCCTTTAGGGCAGCAACTGCCGTTGGGACAACATGACATTAAAAAGTGTTGTTAACGATTAAACGATGTACTTTAAAGAATAACTGTCCTGTCACTCAATTGAGGCACAGGAATTGAGGTTTTCGTTTTGTAGTATTAAATACTATATAATATATAGTATTAGTATAATATATATATATAATATATATTTAGTATATAGTTCTATGATTATATAGTATTATAAATTATAATAATTTAGCAATGAGCAGTAAGTCACAGTTAATGAGTAAGTGTTAGTGCATTTGTTCTCATGCCATGTCAGGCCATGCCATCTTCCAGGAACTAATTGTTGTGGGTGACAAAGTGACACTTGAGTTGAGTAATGTGGTGAGAAACAGAAACTGACACTTTGATTCGTGTTTTTCAGAGTGGTGCCATTTTTACGGGCTTGGTGTGTTTTACTTGGAGTTGTAGCTGCTAACGAAATCTTGCTTCAGTTTTTTTTATAGGATAATTAATTGTGTTTGATAATGGAACATTTCGATTTCACAGTATTTGATCAAAATGATGACCAAGTAGATTGGTCCACAGTTTGGAAACTTTTGTAAGTAAGCTCGTATGTATTTAACCCTCTTGCATCTTGTCCACTTGTCTCTTGCTTAGCTTATCGCTCACCTAAAGATTCAGTGCTCGGATGCAGTTAATTGCTACATTTTGTAGGTTCAAGATTTCACTTTCGGATCTCGGATGAAGTAACAAAGTTTTCTGATTAGCTATTGATATTATTTCTTCACTGACCAAATAAAATTAATTAATATTTAGTTCTACAGCTTACTGTTTTAATGTTTAGAATTCGTTTTCTATGTTTGTCTTTTAAATGGGAATTTAAAACTGGCGAATGCAATAACTAAAGATTTTATGACATTTATATTTTTTTTGTGAGAGGTCCATTATAAGAAGTTGTATTTCTAAGTTTGATTTTTCTCTCTGTATTATAGAGCGATAAAGCAAATTTATAGTTGATTCAACCAGTCGCAATCATAGACGGGCGTTTTGGGAACCCCCACCCCAAAGCCCCCACCCCCTTTTGACTAGGAGTCCCCAGAGCCCCCTTCCCCCTTTTAACTAGGATCCCCCAAAGCCCCCAGAGCCCCCATCCCCCTTTTGTCTGAGAGCCCCCACCCCATCCTCCTATTGACTGAGAGCCCCCAAAGCCCCCATCCCCCTTTTGACTAAGAGCCCCCAGAACCCGAACCCCCATCCCCCTTTTGACTAAGAGCCCCCAGCCATTTTGTCCGTCTATGGTCGCAATACACACGGTGTTATTAACAGAAACGATTTGATTATGATTCTAATCCTGCATCCTTGCTTGGTTGGGTTATTCTGAAGATAAGCTTTCTCGTTAGCCTCGTACCCTGTGATCTACTGTTTATTTTGAGTCTGGTGCTGCTTCCTTTATTAAATACATGTTAAACAAGATTCAAATTATTTTACAGAATCAAGGCGCTCTTGCAGCATCGCCTAAAACATTCTGGGTGGGAAATCCAAGAGAAGTTGGACTTAATGAAGGAACTAAGACTTCATGGATTAGAAAATTGCTCGATGATACAAGTTATTACTCTAACAACGTCTCCCAGAAACACAAGTGAGTCTTTTATTTTGGTTTTGTACTTTAGTAGTTCCAATCCGTTCGTCACTAATACCAACTAACCGTTATTGTGTCTCTGACCTATTGTAGAGGTAACCGACCTTGATTTGAGGATTGCACTATGGAATTTCATCTGGATATATTTCAGGAAATGCCTAGAGCATATGGGTACAAAGTGAACTACAAGATCGGCAAATACCGTGATGAGGTGTCTCCAGGGAAGTGGGAATAATATTGTTTTTTCAGTCGAGCACCATCCGGTTTGTATGTTTTGAATAAAGGTTGATAATCAAAACTATGTTTATTCCTGTAGCATTCATTGATAGAGTTGATTAGTAGCCATCATATCTTAAGATAATTTAATGCAGCAAAGATAATGCTTGGTCAAGGCAAGTGATGCAGAAGCTGTTATTTTTTATTTATCTTCACGAGCTTCAGGATTAATTAAAAGGTCCACATTGCAACAATATGATATGGCAATTAACTAAGGCCACACGTTCCCTTCTATCCAATCTAGATAAGACTGTACATTTGTATAAACTCCTGGTGGACCATAGCCGCAATATTTTGATCCGAAAGATGTAATTCCCACCACATAGTAGATTTTCAAATCCATATTGTGATTCAAATTCACAAGTCCACCACCAGAATCTCCCTAAAAGTAAAAAACAATCTGAACTTTCTGAAAGAAATCCAAGTATTTGGTGGGGACAAGTTTGAAAGAGTTAAGAGAGAGCCAATTATTAAAAGTAAATGAGTGGTGGTCGGTGGATTGCATATATACCTCACAAGTATCCTTTGCTTCATCTTTGTTCCGCTCTCCAGCACATACCTGTGTATTTACAATTCCTCTTGGGAACGTATAATTTCGATCCGGTTGATCAATATATTCTTTATTGCAGTCTGCTAGAGAAAACCGTGTCAATTTTACAGACTGAAGGACTTCACTCGGACTTCCTACTTCGAAAAATTAATAATTGTATCAACGCTTCTGGTAACTTTAAACGAGGTTGACATTTGAATGATTTAAGTCTGTATATAAACTTGCCAGCAAACTCGGTGAGACCCCAGCCATGAGCGATAAGTGGGTCAGACGATAGTTCTAAACGATCACTAGGTTGAGGTAGACAGGCTGGCCTGATAGAAGATGATAGTTTCACTTTGCTTTTCAGCTTAATCAGCCCTATATCGTTATACTTTAATCCTGCTGCATAATTCGGATGATTAAGTACGGTAGAAACATTTACAACCGCGCGAGATCGAGAAGTATCATTTCCTGTTAGTTTAACATCCCCGAGAAGAATTTGTGTCAATTTCCCTCTGAAATAAGTAACGCCAATTTCAGTAACTGCAAATATTTTTACTCAATTTCAACTTTTAAACGTAAAAATCGATTACCTGTTTGTTTTCTGCAAGCAATGAGCTGCCGTGAGGACGAATTCTTCGCTAATCAAGGTTCCACTGCATCGCCAGGACACTTCGTCCCTCTTGGAGTCGGATGCATATCCCAGGGCTACCTAATGCACAGTTTAAGTCAAAACTTAAAAACGAGCTTACAGAAAATTATTACTTGAAACGCGACCCAAAATTGTTAGTCGTAATAAATACTTCACAGCTAAATTAGTTAGTCTGACTGCGTGATTTCAAGATATTGCCTCCCCATGCAAACTCCCCAAATCGTAAGTTGGCAAAGTTTTTAGTAATCGAACCGCGTGGGGGAATTCATCCTGATAAGTATCACTCCCTCCAACTATGAAAAGTCTGGGAAATCCTCCACTGGAAACATCTGTTTGATCTGCATCTTCGTTTGTTCCATCTTCCTGATATCCGAGGGGAAGTAGCGGTCTGGCCTTTTCTCCTGGTTCATCTGTGATTTTTGAATATTCTTGACATTCTGAAAGCAATATAGTGAGGAGCCATATACATATAGTAAAATACATATAAATAAGACTGGATAGTATATCAATGACGGTCTTCGTAAGTCCATACTTTGAAAGCTAATTCGCCGTTCTACAGGACAGCACACGACGGCAACTTTACCCTAAGAAAATTAAAATTACTTTTTTTTCTTTGACATCAACAAAATATTGGGGTTCGATAGGTCCGGCCATAAATGAATGCCTATGCCTATGGTGGAAGGAGGTAATTTACCACATGTACACAGATCGTTGGGGTAACTCCAGCTCTTAAATTTGAGATTGCTGAGGGGCACTCCTGAAGAAGCTTACAGACTCCCCCGTAATTACGGGCTCCACTCAATGAGCATCGTCTCCCTACTTAAAAAATAGTAACAAACATTAATCCTCCATCTTAACCATCAAACAGCATCGACTCCATGATTCAAAACTTACTAAAATTCTTAGCATTCACATCAGCAGTTGCAGTGAATATAGGGTACCGAAATAGTAGAAAGACATTTACAACGGAAATCAGCAGCTTGCTTCGCGCTGAATGAGCGATGTTCCTCATCTCATGAATAACGACCACGGAATAGCTAAGTTCACTCCAATTTCGATGTTTGATATCAGCGCTGTCAAGTTTCTGAAATATTAAGACAGACAATAATATACACACACACTTGCCTGACCTGAGAGTTGAGAGTGACTTGACTTTTGTTTCGCTAAATCAGCACTAGTGACTGGCGTTCACTTGCATTCAGTAACAATAACACCACCGTACCAATCACCGATATGAATGCACACGATGCTGAACAAGTAAGCCAAGTGTGGATTTACGAAATTTGAATACCGTATTGGAATTTAGATTTTCGACAATATCCCATCTTCCATCATCATAGACTCGAGCATCCTTATAGATCCTGTAGAATCCGCAGGAACATGCTGTGCAGTATGTGACCTGAAACCATACAAAACAAGCATGATTATAAATTGTAATCACTTCTTCCAGATCAGGTTAAGTTATCAGCAGAAAATGCAAACTTCTAAGCTAAGTACCGCTAACTCAAACCCTAAAAGTTAGTACATTTCCCATTTTACTATTCAATTCCTTCAATTTCAAGACCTCTATCTTGATATTATACAAATATTTAAAAAAATTATTCCTCTCGTTCCCGAGTCTTTACTTGCCATTAAATTTAAATTGGTGACATCTCATCCATATTGTCTCTTGAGTACGTACCTCGTCAGTCAGTGCACAGTGTAGTTGCCTGGATTTTGCATAAAATGATATGCAGCGATGAAATTAAATTGATACAGATTATGATTTAGAATCACGACCCGCTAAATTAACTCTCAAATACAGCCAATAAATCCATGCATAATATGCAGACTAGACTAGATTACCTTGTGTACTAATTTTCTCAAATAATCCCAAGGCAGGATACATGAAAATTTTAAAAACAGTTAAATCTCATCGATGCCTCGACCACTGCTCTGCTGATCACTGAAGAGAAGTCCAAATTCAGCAGTTTGATGCAGATAAATCCGCAGATGAGAATGCCCGTTTTTGCACAAAATTAGAGGGGTGGGGCAGCGACAGTCGTGCCTCATTGTTACCTTTTTGTAAGGGCCGGTTAGGTCGTTTCTGTGATGAAGCATTTCTTGGTGTAAGTCTCTCATTCCCACTCAATTTAGCTTGATATGGGATTCATCATAGAGACCGAGTCTTGTTGGTTTGGATGGGAAGCGGGTAGAGTCGACTGACTCGTCTCCAATCTCACTATCAAATATATTTTGAAAAAAAAAGCTAAATAAAAAGAAAGACTATGTTGATTGTTGTTGGGAATATATTTCCCTTTCAACCCAACGAGTTTTTGGTAATTAACTTAGGTAAGTAGCCGAAAAAACTGCGGGGGAAGTCAGGGAGAACTGTAGCTGTAAACTACTGCCTGAGTACTGCCAGTACTGCCATCAATCATGGAGAAGTACGACTTGGAAGATAGGATCGGTGAAGGCTCCTTTGGAAAAGTTTATCGAGCCAAGAGGAAGGAGGATGGGATGGTCGTGGCACTTAAATTTGTTCCTAAAGTAAGTTTTCCTCGAACAGTTTTAATTAAGGGGTCAGGGGTCATAGTCTTTTATGGTAACTAACTAGCCGAAATAAGAATTTTTCTGGTATCTAATTTTTGTTGTAACTATTTTCAGATAGGTCGATCCGAGAAGGAGATCAAGAGCCTTCGGCAGGAATGCGAGATTCAGATCAACCTAAATCATTACAACATCATACATATGCTCGACTCTTTCGAAACTGACAAATCGGTAAGGGAGACTGGAGTTTTTGGAAGGGGAAGTTTGAAGCGGTACTTGCGGTTGTTATGTTAGAGTTCGCCAAGGCCGTTAAAATAGTTGAAGTTGCATTTTAGATTTAAATATAGCTATGTCAGCAGACGAACTTATTTAAAACGATTCTTTTCCCAATGTTTACCTCCTTTTGGGTTGTGTCAAAATCCAAAATTCACCTAAAAGATAACTTTTTAATATTTTCGGCTATTTGTAAAATTTGTAATATATCGATGACTTGGCGTGGTGTAATGAACTGGAAGGAGGAGATTCTTAATTTTTTTATGCTAACACAGGTAGTGGTTGTCACAGAATACGCTGCCCGTGGAGAGCTTTCCAGTTTGCTTGAAAAAGAACGACGGCTGTCGGTGCAACAAGTGCGGGTAATTGCCTGTGATTTAGTTTCAGCCCTGAACTACCTTCACTCAAGAAGAATTCTTCATAGAGATATGAAGCCTCAGAATATTCTTATTGGGTCTGATGGACTTTACAAGTTGTGTGACTTTGGATTCGCTAGAACTATGGGGATCGACACGTATATGTTAACTTCGATTAAGGGCACTCCCCTGTACATGGCTCCTGAAATTATTGAAGAGAAGCCTTACGATCATAATGCTGATTTGTGGTAAATAATACTTACTCTTTCGGATGGTTTTGTCATAGTAGAAGAAGTATAATGTCTAAAAAGTAAATGATGGTACCCCTGAAGGTCACTTGGATGTATTCTTTATGAACTTCTAATTGGGAGACCACCTTTTTTCACTACTAATTTGTTCCAGCTGGTGAATATGATTCGACATGAGAACATTATATTTCCTGATTTCATGGTGGGAGACTGTAGATCTTTTCTGCAAGTAAGTGTTTATACTAAATTAATTACATTTTAAGTTTATTATTTCACATGGAGAATGTTTATAAAAAGGGATTACTAGAGAAAAACTCACAGAAAAGACTGACATGGCCCGACTTGCTTACCCACCCCTTTATACGGGATGGTTTACGAGTTGAGCCTACAACGGAAGAGTTTTCACTTACAAAAGCGCTTAGTCCGTCTCAAGAGCTTGCCAAGGAGAGACAGCGACAAAATTTGCAACGAAAATTAGCTGGATACTCTAAGTAATTTGCGTATTTAGTATTTTCTTCGAAATTCATTAAATAAATTATAAATCTGATTATAAAATTGCATATTTTGTCTTTCAGGTTGCTTATTAAAACAGCAAAGAAGTTAGAAGAAGCACGAAAAGAGCTGAAAAAGTGTGCTAACGATGGAAAACCACAAACTGTTAGAACTCCAATGCCGAGTCCAAGTGGTGTCCAGATCCCTCCAAGACCATTGTCTGCAAAATCTCACCAAAAACCGGCTCACCCTTCTCATCCAACTAGAATTGCTGTTCAAGATCTTCTACCTAATCTATCTCCGGGGGGCCCAATCAACCAAAATGATGTACCAAATGTTACAACATTGCTGAAAAATCTTAAAATCAATCAAGAAGACAAAGATAATACAGATCAAAGATTAGATAACATATCTGATAACAGTGGATCTTCTTGTGAGACACTTACGTCCAGTTCTGATTGCGAGAGTGATGAAGAAAGTGATGAAGATGGACGCACTGTCATAATCGGAAACACAAAAGGAAGAAGAAAAGGAAGTGGCAATAAGAAAGATATTGATATCCAAAATCCTGAACTTCTAACTATTCAAGCTGAAGCTGTGACCAAAAGCAATCGGTGTGGCAATAACACGCTATGGAAAAGTGGAGCCCTTTTCACCCTTCACAGTTTTGGTTCAGAAGATAAGCCTATTAATAGTGAGGAATGGGTTTATTTTCTTATCAACACAATGAAGGTTAGCATAGTTTTATACTTCTTCAACCCATTCGTTCAGACCTATTATGTCACTATCGTTCTTTCACTCTTGTCCACCCGACTACTTGAGTATGCTGAGTATGCTCACGCAAAGGCATCTATGGGTATGAACGAACGGGCTTTTCTTCGCCTTGCAGAAAGGCTTTTCATTTGAAAATATATCATGGTCGAATGCTTTTATAATGGCTGCTAGTATTTTCTGTAGGAAGTGATCGAAAGTCCTCGAAGTTTGAGTGAAAAACACTTCCTTACGGTTGTCGTCGCACCTCTAAGAAATCATCTTGCTGGACCCGAAGTCATTGAAAAGATTGCGACTTTATTATCTGTTCCCTTTACGATGGAAAAAGATCTAAATAGCAGTGAACCTGGACTAATGTCTGCCATTCAGACCATTTACTTAGACTCTAAAGTCGTGCCTAATCTACTCTATTCATGCAAACTTATGGTTAGACGAAGAAGATTAGATCGATGCTCTGTTGAGTTAAACGAAATAGCAGCTATTTTAACTGCAGAAGATTTAGATGCTTTGGATAAATGCATGCGTCTGGTAAGTATTCCTTGTTCAAGGTTTTCATTTATATTACAATAAGAACAATACAAAATAAGAATATCGATCATAGACAGGTAGAGTAGTAGTCTGCCCCCAGTCGTCTTTGTGTCCTTTTACGGACTGGGAGTAGTTTTTTCAAATGGACAAAAATTGGCAATCTTGATAAATGAGGGCTAGGGCCATAGGAAATGACTGTCTATGGTATCGATTTAAAAACGAATTAATTTATGATAATCTCTTGCATATTTGTGCAGGTGTGCTTCCTCGTTTATTCGGATGAGGACTTCGTCGTTCAGTTCTGTGATAGTGTTTGTGTCCTCCAACTTTTTCCAATTTTGCAACTATTTCTTAAGCTCGACAAACGAAAAAGTCGATTAGCGACCGACACTTTAGCCGTTTTGTGCCAAGTAATGAGAAACCTTCCCGCGAATTCTAGCATTCTAGAAGACCTCTTTATTAGTAAGTATTGTTTCAGTTTGGTATTGAAATTTTAAATTGTTGTCTCACTGATCTTCTAAAATCCTTAATTGTTTGTAGTCGAATCTTGTGATGAGCTTTGGCGGATTTTGTTACATACTAATCTTGTCATCAAATCTCGTGCATTAAGAATCTTAGCCTACCTTTCTATTCACTCGGAAAAGGCCAGAGAGAAGGTTCTACGCAATAACTCTACTAAAGTATGGAAACTACTGAGGGAATCCTCTATGTCAATGGAGGCACAAGTTCGAGAGGTTAAAAATTAATTCGAGTCCATTCTGATCCTTAATCGAATTTAATTTGTACTGACGCTATTATTTCCTTTTAGGCATCCGATTTCGCCTTACAGAATGTGAAGCAGTTGACGACTCTCCGAAGCAGTAAAGAATCCGATCGGTCTGATGGGAACTCGTCAAAATTGGAAAACAGTGATAATATGCAGTCTAGGTGATATTCAAAGTTCTACTCCTGTCTCATGTTTGTAATTACGAAAACTCGTCACCTATTAGTATTATTACCTAAAGCTGTTCAATACCACTACGTTCCATATCTCCGTCCGTGCGATGTTAGGAACTTGCTTGTTTTATTTTGTTTTTTTTTAGGAAAATAAATTAGATATGAAAAGAATCGTGTATCACAAAATGTTATAGATATGAAAAAATCGTGTGTTACACAATGTTATAAAAGTCTATTATGCTAAAATCAACAATTCATTTCATTTATTCAAATTTTTAATCTATTCAATTGCAAGATTTCGATTACATCGAATTATTTCATCAATTTTAAAATCTTTAGTAAAACATTCAGTAAATAATAATATTAAAAATTAAACAATCTGCATGATATGGCACACTGGCCTTTAAAAATTCATTAAACTATCAGCATAATATAGCATTGAGTTTTAGCACTAGTAATTAAAATCAGCAGTTCATTAATGTTCACACACGCTATGTCTACGTGAACGGTCCATTTACCTCTTCAAATTTGATGACTCTTACAATGTTATCGTTCGAAATTACTCGTCTAATTTTGTGAAGATCCCCCTCTTCTATATGACAACCCAAACTTTCGAACTCAACGGAGTCTTCATCATCCCCGAAATCTCCATCGTCGGGTTCATCAGATGTGACAACCAGCCGGTTTTCAATCATTCTGTTCTCACGCAGCCATGCAGTTTTCTGGAATTACAGGACATGCTCAAATTATAATCTGGGTCACTCAATAAGCTCGGAAACTTCATCTTAATTTCTTACCCATCTGGAGAAAATAATTGCTGGAGCTTGTTTGTCCTCTCGCAACTCTTTCAGTCCAAAGCACTCACTCCCCATAAGAATGAATTCTTCCGGGAAGCATTCACCTGAAAGTGTCTCGTACATTTTCTTTGCTACCAATCTCTTCGCCAAGAAACGTGAATCACTTGCCTCTTTAAAATAAATGAAACACAGGCGTTGTTTAGCAATCAGTTCAAAGAATTGGGATTGAGAATATGAATATTGGTATTACCTTGCATTGTCATCTTCCCAACCTTACACTCAACAACATACATCGGCCATTGATGATAAGGTCTTTCCTCAACTAATGTAAACGTCGGGCGCGACAAAGACTTGCTCGAACAGAAAGCGATGAGGACTTTGTAAATTGTTGGACTGGTTCTGAATCCTGGTAAGAGAGCGTAGGGTTGGAGTTTGGTATTATTCATGAAGACCAGCTTCTCCAAGACATCCGCTGCGGCTAATTGAAAAGAAAGCTTCCGTCGAGGTGACTGGCCAATCCCTTGAATGTATAAAATGCAGTGGTACAATAAAGCTGTTCATGTTATTCGTATAACATCCACAGATTCGTTCATTTTTTGGAAGTTTTAAGAACGATATCTGAATGTAAATCTTACCTCGAAGTTTTCCTACAAATATCTCGATTCTATAGATGCTTTCGCCTTCAAAGGTTATTACGAATATTTCGGCATGGTAAGCAGTTTTCCATTCCTTTGACATCTGCTTGAGAACATGAAGAGGCGTGGACATGAATCCGTCTTCGGAAATTATCTCATCTCGACGGGTTTTATAAACTTCTTCTAACAACTCGTACAAATTGGTAGCGATACAAAAGCTTGTTCCAGACCCCGATGAGCCAGATCCCCTTTCAGAACCGTTACCCATGGACACGGTACACTGCAGCAGGGCTCCCCTCTTTGAAAAGACCTTGCGGCGATAGAACTTGGGTCTTGATCGTTCATCTGAATTACTATTGCTTGACGGTTGAGAAACCTGGAGAAGAACAACGAATATTCAGTGTCAATTTTTCTTTTACTTTATTATCTGGGGGCTACGGTCCGCTACGGATTCAACGACTCAAAAAAATCAATAACTTGTTCTAGGGGTTGGGATTCAATGTTCGAAAGATATAAAACAGCTTACACGATCGCTTTCATATTCCGCTTCACTGGTCGAGCTTGTATGACCGTCACCAGCACCAACCATGTTTGAAAATCGCCGTTTTTTGAAGATCTTCTTTGGTGCAATCGGCTTGAACATTCTCTCTGCCATTTTATACTGAAAGGGGAACAGAAACAATGAAGATAATAGTTTTCGGAAGACATTAATAAATATAAAAATAGTCTTACGTCAGTTTTTGTGTCGATTGATCTATGGACTAACAGTTCAAAAACTAAAATCCATGAAGATTGCCAAAGGGTGTCTCTAAGCTGGTGGTCGACAAGTGAATAACTCGAACGGTTCAACTGCTCGGCTTTTTATATCCGTGCGTTGCAGCTGCAGATGTCAGAGTTTAGTTGTCATGTGCCATGTTCGCCAGTGATTGTGTCAGGAATTTGCAAAAGAAAAAGTTTCCGCTTCAAACTACAAGCTAGCGTCCAAAGTCTGTTCATCCGACCCAAACCGTCGGGCTAAGTTGTAGAGAAGATGTTAAGATTTAAACTTTAGACTTTCCATTCGAATGTGTGCAAGGGTACGGGAAATTCATAAAAGATCTGGACTTTGGAATCGAATAGACAGAAGCTGACGTGTCGATACAGCATTACGACTATTACGAGTTTCAAGCTAATTTTAAGTTACGATAATTTTCAGGATGGAAATTCCTTTGTTTCATTCACGGTACTCTGTCAAGCCAATTTTTTTTATGCATGCATTACAAATGTGGTTAATACGCGCGATTTAACAGCTACAACTACAGACCATTGCCGAGTGTAAGTTTTGAAACTTCTAACAGTTTTCCATTTCGTGTTTGCTTGGGCAACTCTCAAGACAATTCACTATCCAACAATGTATAAATGTTTCAATCCTCGTTTTATCTCGAGTCTTTTAAATTCGTCGATGACTAACAACATGTGCTTCGCAGTTAGTACCGCTGTCCAAGACGGCGATCTATAATGCAGGAGCTAGAAGGTCCAAGTCCAAATGTTTATTGTGCAGATACATGATAAGCTCCAGGTTGTGTTAAAACAGCTCCATGGTAGTCGTCCTTGTCATAACAAGCCCCGAGCTTTTGTGGACTTTTGTAACTTTTTAAACAGAGATTATTTGACTACTGCACAGACATTCCAATTCCAAAGGTCATTGGTGTATGGCTATTATCCACTAAAAAGAGATCCAAGGATATCTGTCAGTTGGCCATGAGATCGAACGTTACCCTAAAGATTGTAAGTAAGGCCGCCCAGTTGATTCGTCCACGAGTAGGTTTTGGTTTTTTGTGAAGTAAATTTTATACGCTATGAATATAATTAGTGGGACAATAATTGCGTAGTTAATTCTTGGCAAAGAATAATGTCATTCTGAAGCTGAATCAACCTTGGATAAAAGAATGTGTTTTAAAGGAGGGTCTCCATGATCTGATCATTCAGATCTCTATGAAAATCACAAAGTTAGAATACAAAAACCATTCAAAAATTGCGACGAGTATTAGAAAGCTTTTTTGATAACTAGTTAAGAATGATTGCGTAACTTTGATCTGATGATTAACCTTTTAAATACATTGTCAAGTCAATTACACAAATGGTCAAAATTAAATGCTCAAATTTTATTAAATCGTCAGATTGTCATTTTGCCTGAGGGAGCAAATAAAATAGGTTTGGATTTGGATTTCCTATTTCGGATTCTTGAGTTACGCATTCTTCTTGTAGACCTTAGTACTGTTGACTGTCATTATTATTACTATTATAAATTAGACAGGAAAGTGAAATGGTGTGTTGGTGTCCTTGGCCGAAATATTGGAAACATTACAACCCATAACTGAGTCAAGAAATGTTTACAATCTCAAGGCTTTTCTCTACCTCTTCTGGTTCTATAAATTTTCGGAAACACATATTACGTCCAGGTTTAAATTTTCATTCTATGAATAAGCTGGCCTTTATCTCGAGTTACTATTTAGACCCTTTCGCTTTCCATACACAATATACTAAATGTATAGGTAATATGAATTCACAGTCTTGTTTTATGATTGTAGAAGTTAAGGAATTTTTTAAATCTAAAAATATTTTTATGTAGATCAAGGACATGGTAGAATTGACCTATTCTATGAACGAGTTGACTTAAATTTGACATTTTTATGAATTTTTATTTATTTTGCTATTGTTAATCAATATTGGTTCGGTAGTGACGGATGTTGAGGATTTTTCCTAATTGTTAATTGCAGAAAATGTCCTACATAAGGTATAGAAGAAAACTTTGCATGAGGTAAAGTTAAAAAAAATTAACATCCCTTCCAATTTAAATAATGGTTTGAAACATTTAAACTTTTTTTTGATATGATATGACTTTATTTCTACAAAATTAATCCTTTACATTCACGAAATAGATCAATCCCTAATTGCATAGGCAATTCTTGATCTATTTCATTAAATTACACAAATTTTTCACTTATAAATTAAGAGCTTACATGTCAGCCGCAATTACTTATTGCGTAAAAGACTCTTCTTAAATTTATCGAAATTTTCATTTTTAATTTCTAATGGTAATCTGATTCCAAAGTATCACTGGATGGTATTTAAAAGTATATTTACCACATACAAGGCGTAGTTTGACTCTATGATAAAATTGCCATTCGCTGAAACATTTCAAAGTTAATTCTTATTTATTCCGAGTTTTACTGAGGAATGTACTCCAAAGATTCTCAAAGCTAAAGATAAAACCAAGCAATTTAAGTTAAAGTTATTAGAATACAAACTTTATGGAATTATTTCAACTCATTGTCAGCTCGCTTTTGCTAGTAAGTTAATTTTACTGTATTTGTTATGGGTTTATTTATAAGCATTACTTGATTTTGAAAATTCGGAAAAATACAGGAAACCAATGTAGCCCATAATAATGAGATTGTTTTCAATTAAAAATCCATGTCAATGTAATAAAAATCATTTATCTATAATTAGCCAATTGTATCTTTCATATTATTTGGAACTTCTCCACACTGTACACATGAACTGAGCTGTCCAGTAGTAGAAAAATTATAACTCTTGGTGACCATGAACTTTTTTATCCTGGATGAAAAGTCTGTGACCGGATCATGTTTTGTCATAGGAATAGGTTGAAGTTGAATTAATTTTATTTCCAGTCTACCAAACTAATCTTGTTCACGGAGTGATAAAAATCTCATTAATATGCTAACGTTATCCGCTTCAAGTTGGTCTCCAGTCCTTGGATTCCTTAGGGTATGCAGTCCATTATTGTCCATCCCGATTTTGTTGATTAGTAACCTGCTCGTTCACTAAATATACTTATGCAACAAGCCAGTCTCTGTAGTCGATGCGGTGGGGCTTCAAAATTTAGAAATCCGATGCATCATGTTCCAGTTTATTCAATTCATTCCGTAATTAAGTTACTAGTCAAATGAATCAATATTTTAAACAACATATTTTTTTAACTATTTGTACATGCTGGACTTAACGCATCATACCTAAAAATTATGCTGTTTATATTTTCAATTAAAACCTGTCAAGCCACTATATAGTGTTTGTATCAAGATCCAAAAAGGTTTGAAAATGAGTCTTGTCCCCATACAGAAACAAGACTTGTCTTCAAATGCGACAATGGATCCCTGCATTCCATTTCAATGATTTATGCCTCGACTAACATTCTGGAGCTCTGAATTGGTAAAATAATGTCGTTCTTAACTTTTTGGTCCGTCATGCTTTTTCAGATGAAAAGATGACAAACTTTTCTACGACGCATTCAATAAACATTCTGGAAGAATTAAATAAATAAAACTTGACATGGCCAAGGTTAAGGTTTCTAATTTAAAAAAATCCAGCCAAAAATTTCTGCACATTGTACTTTGAAAGGACAGAACGTTGGGATATTTTTCGCCAAACATTCCAGAAACTATTCCATCATACATATTCTAAAGAATATTGGACAAACCTGTCTAGATAGTGCAGAATTACTGTAGATCGTCTTTGACCAGGATGGTTGACGCAATTTAATTAATATATTACATTTCCAGCGATGAAATATCGTCAAGAGACCCTCTTGTATAACGACTTGTTTGCCACAGTCACTAAAATCTATCTCAAGCCTGTTAAAAAACGTCAAGCACATTGTGAACGTTTTGCTAAGCAAGACAGGTAGTTAATCTGCTTTTTACACACTCCATGCATGTCATTGCCTTCGATAAAAATACATGGTGGTCTCCAAGTCTCCAAGTCTCCATAATCTTTCATAGAATTTATCTTTGTAGTGTAGTAGTGCTGGATAGTGGAATAATAAAGCTACGAAGGTCCTGAAAGAGCCATTATTGTATCATTCCTAGCATATTACTTAGCTACAGAACCCTACAAAGAATCTAATTATGCAATCATGGATGGCAGAATTCTCTAACCTTTCAAAATATTAAGACCACTTATCTCAATAATGTAATCGATATTTTTTATTACAACCATGCCACTCTTAACAGTTCCAAGTTCCAAAGCTCTCATACATCTGAATTCAACGTGCTACTCGTCGCGATCGAATCGTCGCCTCATATATTCGTCGCGCCAAAGTTAGCGCCGTATTAAATTATTGCAGTAATAATTCATCGCCATAAAAAGTCATCGTAGTACTTTATTCGCCGGCATCAAAATTTATCGCCGAAAAATTCACCGTGATCAAAAGTCGTCGTGGAAAAAGAGAGAAAGCAAACTCAGTCTAAATAAGGTTGGTAAAGACCAAATGTGGTTCTTGAAGATTTATTGGACTAATTTTAGGGCAATTTTTATTTCTAATTCGAGATATAGCTTGCTTTAGTGACGAAATTTTCGGCAGAGCTGCAATAACTTATGTCTTTTGAAGTAGTTGCTACTACCTCGGCAGGAGAGTTTTTAGAAATGGTAGCCTTTATCTTTAACTTTTCGACGAACTTCTTTTTACCAATGTCAGCAAGTTTTTGAGCATGGTTGTGATTATCAGAATGTAATACAACGTCTTGCAAAACACTATGGCATCGTCCTGGACACTTAAAATGAGAATACTCGGAACACTTCCAAATTAATTTTTGATTTGTGCCTTCTTTCTCTTTAATAAAACTGTACCCCTGGTAAATAAGCATATGAAGTCCCCGTTGGGTAGTAGTAAATTGTACTGCCATTTTGGGAAAACGAATTAAATTTCCACGAAAATAATAAATTTTTTGGAAGCTAAGAGAGAAGTAGAATATTAGGAAGAGAGCCACTTGTAACTAACTTGGAAAGATTTTAAGGTTGGGTCTCTAATTAACATATTGAATTTAAATAAATATTTGGGAGCTGAAGAAGAATATTTTAAATCCTTGAAGAACCAAATCGTCCATTGTCCCCAACACGTTCTGATGATCGAGATGAATAAGTACTGCGACGAATTAAAATCGCGATGAATTTTTCGGCAATAAATTTTGATGGCGGCGAATAGAGTACTACGATGACTTTTTATGGCGATGAATTATTACTGCGATAATTTAATACGGCGCTGACTTAGGCGCGACGAATATATGAGGCGACGAGTTCGTCACGCTGAGTAGCCTGGCACCGCACGGTTTCCACGCTGACCTTCACGGCTTGCTGGAATTAATGACATTTGGGGATCTAAATTCCAGAGATATCTCTCATTGAGTAATTTCTTGAACTTTGATGAGTTCATTGTGTAGTCAAGGTTCTTTGCGGACATTAATTGTATAGATAGTTTTACCAACTCTCGTCAACCAACAATCTTTCTGAAGCTCCATTCGTTCTTTCAATTAATTAATACAATGTCTGCATTGTATTTGAGGATTGTCAAGTTTTTACGTCTGGCCTTACCAGTTCCAGGACATTTGAGCGTTGATGAACTGTGCAAAAATGCCCCTCCAACCAACCACTTCCCATTTAACTCTTAACTACCCATTGTCAGGTATGGCTGATGCTGTAGAGTATATATAATATCCAGAAAATATGAAAAGTTCTCGTGTCATATGTTAATTAGCACTGAAGGTAATGCAAAGTTAATTTGTAATTCGTATGTCGTTATCCAATTCGATTACCGCATCTCCATCTCGAATGGTGAAAGTTGTTTCTTTTTGTCACATGTCCGAAAATGTGCATTAAGATTTAATTATTTGACCAACAAGAAAAATGAACTAGTTGCATTGGGGGATCTGTAACAAAGTGGGGATGGGGTCAATCTAATTATACTCACTGTATTTTAATATCCTCAAATGACCTTAATATATGTGTTTCAATAGCCTTGGCTTTGGGGTGGTGAGCACGGACCCTTTCCCCCCTAGCCGCGCCTGATGATAATTGTCACATATCTATTCTAAATCTCCTCTGTCTCTGTCTGTTGTTCCAAAAAGAGTTTACCTTGACCGATGCGCGTTCCAATTTTAATTTGTTCCCTTAAATAGCTAAGCCTTCATGATTCCTCCTCTTCAAGCGAGTCTTGATAACCCTTTATTAATGATATGTTAGTAGTGCCAAGTGTACGATTCCTTTCCTGAATTTGAAGCTATCTCTAATGTGTGATGCCATGGATCTTCACCTCATTTTGGTGTGTTATATCATGATTACAGGAGGTTCACTTTGGATATGCATCCATCAGGGCTAATTGCCTACAGGTTGCTATAATATTGGCTTTTGGATGAACGAAGGTATATAAATAAAATGATGATTCTCCTCCTTGACAGCAAAAGTTAGGCCAAGACAAGTTGACATTCTCTTTAATGGGATTATTACCGTAATTATTACAAACTGTGTACATACGCAACCGAATTACAATGGCAAAATATTCATTTATTTACACAGAGGTCACTCAAGTACACACATTTTAAGAGGGACAAGCCATGTAGAGAGAGACAGAGATGATTAATTCGATCTGATTCGTCCATCATTGCACATTCTTGAGGTGGGACTCGAGCCTTATGTACTCACTGGGTTAGAATACAGATACTAATCAACGAATATAACTGTCTGCAGTTATCATTCCTTCAATACTCAATCATCGATGATAAGGAGCCACAATCTGTAGCTTTTTGATGAATATTTGGCTCATCATCATGCTATCATTGTCACTTGCCGTAGTCTACCTAAGTTATGCATAATCTTTAATAATTTATCAACGCAGCTTATGCACCATGTGCACCATACCATACCTACACTCATCCGGTTTAATCCAGTTACCTCTTCGTAGTTTAAAGCCTTTTGGGCTTCTTCTGAAAATCTACTGGGATTGAGAATTTACTTGATTGGGTTTTCCAAGGGACCGGAACATGTTCTATTATTATTAAGCAACATCATTTTAATGCAATAACAGAGATTTTAAAATAAAAGGATGCGGAAAATTTCGTCATCTCAAATTCATTGGCTGGATTATTAAATCTGTAAAGTGATAAGCTGACATTTACTTCAAGCATGTTTATATATTCTTGGATTCTCTTGAATTTTCTGGGGCTTGCTAGATATTTGATCGATTCTGTAAAAAGCTAAGATACATTGACCAGTTAGCATAGCTTGTAATATCAAATAAATGAGGATCTAAAACTTGCAAGAAAAATTATTCAAATAAAAACTCGTTCTGGATCCAAACCACAAAGAATCGGCTCGGGCTGTTCGCTTCAGAATCTTTGATAAAAGGTAGACGACTTTCCTTGTAACACATCCAGTCATAGGAATGTTAATAATCTCATCTCTGTCTAAGACAACTGAGGTTCAAAGCTATCATGGAACTTGCTGGATATCCAGTTACAACAAATGACATAACCTGCACATTTAAATCGCACACGTACACCGTCCATGATTCAAGACAATTGTTCTCGAAGGAATCCACGGAAAAAAATAATGCCTACGTGTACTTTTCCTCGCATCCAGATTGTTTAAAACTAGAGGTTCCAGGCAGTGGAAATCTTGGTAAAAAACTTTCCGTTCAGTTTAGCTATAGGCTTATGCAGACGATTTGATCTTATAAAAACCTTTATAGGGCATAATTTGGACGAAAAACTGGATCCGATTATAGTTTTCTTGTTTTTTTTGCTCCTCCGCACATCTTGATTAAAAAAATTGTTAAGAGCTTTGCGTGAATCTCATGTACTATCTTCACTCATCAGGTATTTGTAGCATTTACAACAACCAACGATGTGTTAACATTTACTTTGAACTTACATTTATCTTTCGGTGGACTCTGGATTGAATTTTGAGTAATAAAATATTGTTGCGGAGTGAACCCTTTAACATACAGCAAAGAAAAAACTAAAAAGGAACTCAAAGTTCAATTTTCCATTTTAAACCGATATAAATTTAGTCCCAATTTTTCATCGTGAGGATTGGTATTGCAGTCATATGGTCATTTTTATGTTCACTAGCTTTTATCACAAAAAATTCTGAACTGAACTTTATCAAATAAAGTATTTAATGAATAAAATTAACATGAATAAACAAGTGTAAAAATTACAGGGTAATTATAAAACCTTATTTTTTAAAAAATCAAAATGGCTTGGAATGTTTGCATAAAATTTGCAAACTTATATATAAATTAGGCACCGCTTCTGAGTCAGTATCCAGTATATCCAGTATTTTGCTCACTCGTGCTTCCTTACGTGGGTTTGTTTTTTTGCATCTTTAAACTTTGTTTACCAAAAATTACTGCACGATTTGACATTGACACTCCCAGTATCACCCTTTGGGGATGGTAATTGCAATTCAAAAATATAATCTGCCATATTATCTTCTACAAGAACCTTCACAAATTATATCCAGGCTGATAGAATACCCATTGTGTTGTAATACACATCCTATTGTTTCAAACAAGGTCACATTGACTAGTTCAGTGCCCTACATGCGATTCGGTTCGTGATTTAACCATCCAAAAAGAACAAAATAACATCACAACAAAATAAATATCAACTGAGAAAAATCATCTAAGAATGCTAATTTGAAGAAAAACTAACATGATCATGCAACCTACTATCTTAAATAATATAATAAAACCAAGTAAACAATGCAAAGTCAAATACGCTTATAAGCTTCAACTTATGAAGAAAAAAACTCACTGGACAATGGCTTAAATTCAAAGTTTAAATCTAAAACCGGTACTACAGGTATATGCATAAATTACATGTGTGTGTATATATATATCAAGTCGACAAGATTTTATAAAGATATCATCAAGATTATATAAAACTTTACAAAAGAAACCAAGAAAAGTGGCATTGGCATTTAGTCTAGTGCGTATAACTAACTCGTGCTCAGCAGCAATAAACGAAATCAAATTCTCTAAAAGAAACTACATGTTGTCACAGAAATGACAACTGTATTAGCAAATGTGTATTTATTTCTATTCAAGAATGAGTAATGAGTTCAAATGTATTTGCAAGTGTGGTGTATGTACAACTCTATACATTATAATTTAGAAGAGCCGATGAGAATGTAAGAAATGCATCCAAGCCTCGTAAAAGTGTAGTAATTGCTGTCATTGCACTCTCTTGAGACTCAATAGACGACCAAGGGGGAAATAAGGAGATCAGCAAAGAGTTTGTTGACACCTGACCCTAATATTCTATTATGACGGAATCATAAAGCACGAGTAATTGTTCATCTTGCAAGTGACAGAAGTGAGCAGTAGGTCCTCCAAGAATTTCCTATCTATTTACAATAAAAAGAACTGCCTCTTTCCAATCATCCTCTTGCTACCTCCAAGTATGTACTAATACTGAAGGATCAGCAGTAACAACATCCTTAGCAGTAATTCACAGACAATCTCCATGTCCAGTTGGGATCGGCCACAGCCGTCCTGCCCCGAATCCCATGATGTGTCATCGAGAAGTAATCCTTTCTCCGAATTGAATCTCTTTAGGGAATCCTTCTCCTTCTGCTCCTCAAGCTTTGGTTCATTTAACACATTGGGAATAAATAATTTCCCCATTATGTTTGAAAATATATTACGGTCATGATTGATTCACATCCTAAGGAATGGTGCTGAGAGTGTTGAGAGGATATCCTACTTGGTAAGGGACGAGGAACAGAAAAGGCAAGTGGAGAGTAGGCGAGGTAGACGAATAGGAAACCAGGTAGTAAAAATCCTTTTAGTCTCTTTCCAACTTTCATGAAATGTGTGCAGATTATGGACAGATCTCTGCCTATTGAGTTGTGATAGGGAATGACCATCTGAAATGAATGGACGGTTGGTCTGTCCCATTACTTCATCATATTTAGTACTACAGGTGGACAGTATAACCTCGTCATGATTCTTCCATGTGGATTCCCTTTCAGAGCGGAAGGTAATTTATATTTATTATCCGTCAACGTCAAGCAGTTTCATTCTGAGCAGGAGACAGAGACCAATTAAATCAATTAATCATGGTTAAGATTTTGTCCTCGTCCCCCACTGCTCCTTATTGAAAATCTTTATTTTATTTTACTCTCTCACCGAGAATAAGAGTAATTGGGAGTTTTAATACCCAATTTCAGCTTTGCAATTTAGGAGCGATCTATCTTTTGTAAATTATAGTTGATAGCTATATGATTGAATGGCGAAGGTTGCTGATGGGAGATGAGAACTTTATGAAATAGAGGGGAGTGAAATGAGAACTACAAAACGAGATGAAATAGTTAGAGTTAACGATGACAGGTATTAGGTAGATAAGCTCATTAATTGTAAGAGTACATTAGGTACTGAAAGTGCAGAAGTTGCATGAGGTAGAGATTCGTTTATTTGGATTGGATAGGTCAGTGTCAAGGATTTACAAATGCCTCATACACCTTTACCAATTCAATCGTTCATACACACTTCCTAGTTCCTGCATCCAAATTATTTGAGCTTATTTCAACCCAGATTATTGTTTCATTTTACAATTTCAGGAATAGCTTGTGTATCGGTTTAGGATTCGAATTGGAAAAACATCTTTTCGATATGTGATTGGTAAACTGGTGAGGATTAATTAAGTGTGCTTTCGATCTTAATTCTTAATTCCATGCCCATGTGGATCTTTAAACGTGGCGGATTGTGCTCGAGGTTGAGGCATTTCAAACTTTAGGAAAAGTTAATACGCAAAGTTTTGCTAAAAAATCTGGTCTGATTTAACGTTAGACAATAATAAACTACGTGATTGCTGAATTCCTTAACTTACATTATATGCAATCGGATAAGGGATCAGTAACTACTGTGTCAAAGTACTGGATGCAGTATTCTATATTTGTGGGTACTAAAGTACCCCTCCTCTTGTATTATCTGCTGCTTCAAGAAGTTTTTTTTAAATCTAGGCCAAAGATTTACAAAGTCATGGACAAAAGTCGGATATGGCCATGGTTTTTATGATTTATCTCGCTCCCGATCTCTCTTTATAAGACTTATAAGAGTGCATTGTGTTTAGCCGGCATCTTCTGGAGCAACTATCTATACATGTCCCTGGATAAAATGTGATCTTGAAACTTAAACCCCGTTTTTCATAAAAAGGAAGGGTACCCTTTTTGAGAACAATATCCGTATTTACCTGCGTGCTTTTAACATTGGTATTCAAGTCTCTTTTTTCTTTAATTCCTCAGTATCGAAGGGGTCAGCCCCTTTTTGGGCTAGGCCAGCCACTTAAAAAGACTATAACCGGTCAATGCCCTTTCAGTTGTAAGCTGTGGCTGTCCTGATGGACCTAAGCCATAACTCTCAGCTTTGGGACTCGATAGGTAATCTTAGGTGTTTTGTAGTTTTTAATTAAGCCAAGTGTTGTTGTTAAAAGCTCTCTTGGAGTGTATTGTACAGATTGGTTTTGAACTTGGCTATCCGGCATCCGCATCTCTATCAATAGAGAGTATTGTTATCTTGAGATATTTTTGCAACAAAACGATTTCTATGTGCAACTAGTTCTTTAATTCATAGAAATAGAAGGTCCTGAAAGATTTTTTTCAATCAATTCATCATCATTCCCAATCATTTAATTCCAGAATTTTTTCCAAGCATCAAAGGATGATTTTCCGCCAGCCAAGGTGTTATGACTATAGCAATTTATCTGGTGTTTGTTCAAGAATAAAAGGATAACATTTACATCCATGGTACACGAATTTTTTTTTTAAACTCTATTGTTTATTTTTCGAAGTTAATATGTTTCTGATAAGTTACAAACCTTACAAAAACTCTGCACCCTAATTTTCTATCAATATGAACTGTATTTTCCTTAGAAATGTTTAGGCAGGTAGCGATCGTTTGAATTTACATTCTACAGTTTTGAAACAATTAAAGTAAAAATTACCATATTTGGATATAGTGTATTAAATAATAATGTTGCAACTTGCAATGAATTAAGTCTTTGCCTCTAAAAAGGCATCGAAACCAAGTCCCCATTTTAAAAAATGAATCATCTTTCCGAAAATTCATTGTCAAATCTCAAAACCGAAAGTCATCGACTTGTTACTCATACATCTTGAATTCCACAATGGAAACGCTGCAGAAAGTATCAACACTCGAGCAAGAATTCAAAGGGCTGAAAAATCAACTTAAAAAATCGACATGGAACCTTGTGAACAAATTATAAAATGACACTGATTTATCGCCATTACCACAATTATCGTTATTAGTAGAGAATAAATATGATGATAAATCCTTCCACATTAGAACCTAATCTTGTTCAGAAGAGAACAGACATTTAAAAAAAATGTACGTATTATATAATGCATCAGCCCAAATGATGAACTTACAGTTAATGCATTTGACTGAATAATGAAGAATGAGTTAAGGTGGTAAGTAAGGGAGATAAATAACAATCATAAAACGAATGATGATAAAGCTCTAGATTTGGACTGGATTCATTTAATTTGCAGGGGAGTTGATATTGGCAGTAGGAATTTTGGTGGGACAGGTAACAGCATATACTAATATACGACTTGCAGAGTCAAAAGTGAGCTAAGTTTTTCTTGATTGTAGTAATGAGTGCATATATTATTTGATTCGTCTAGAAAGAATGTTCAAAAGAGTGTAGCATATGTCCGTATGAATATGTGTGTGAGTGTGTATGTGTGTAATGGATTATAGTCCCTCACTTACAATACACGATCGAGTAAAGTATAATAAGTGAGTTAGTAAATGTAGTCTTCACCGATGATGAGGTCGATGAACTCAAGTCAAAAACACGATACGATTGTAAATATTACAGCCAGAGCCAAACCAATACTCCTGCCAAAAGCTATTAATCATCAGTTAAAATGGGCGACATTCGATTATTCCATTTCCCCAGTTTTATTACAATACGCTCCACACTGTCCACCATGTAAACTAAATAATTTCACTGACCAGGATGGTGAAAACTAAATGAAATTTAAGCAAAAACTCATTGCATCTCATCATCCCATGCTCGTACTTAAGAGCTACTTACTCATCATATAAATCCCTTGTTGTGTACACACACACCCATGCTAAAGACTTGAAATCAACTTATGTCTACAGACTGTGTTCCATCTACTTCTCAACATGATGATATTAATCTATGATACTTTCAAGAATAAAACAAGATGTGATTTTAGTTTCCCACACCAGCACATGGCACCCTCCACTTTAAATCATATTGAGACTCCGTTGCATTAGATCCACAGGTTCTCAATCATCACATTTTCATTGTATATGGCAAATCCAATCATCTCCTCGAGTTTAGTAGGAGCTCTCGGGTAGTTTTAATTAGAACGGTTACTCAAGATTGAACAGGGTGAAATGTACACCAAGTCCAATGAAGTTTTTCAAGGGTCAGGTGCAATACACCATGTGTTAAGACTTAAAGAGAGCCAAAAAACATTCATCCATACAACGACCTAGACGATGCAGTATATCTGTAGAATTAATGAGAAAGGGTCTTCTTGGAAATGACGTAGAAATTCTGAAAAAAGGGGTGACTTAATAGGAATAGGAAACAAGATTTATTCCACATTGCGTCTGCATCTGCAAAGGAAGGTGTTATATAATATAAGTTAATTAATGAATGAACTTTTATCGCCGGGGTGATTGTTTGAAGAATTGGGATAGTTCCATTCTTCTTTAAAGTTAAAATTAATACGTGAAGCCAATTTTTGATCAAGTGGAACATTATTGTTGAGCAGGGTGGGATTTTTTTAAAAGCAAGACTTTGTTTAAATAGACAGGATTATTAGTATCGTAAGATAAGCTTTGACTCTGTGTGTGCAATAAAAAAAACAGTTGTATAAAATAGTAGAGTGGAGCTAGGCAACTAGCCGAAGAACTGGTCTATGTGTTGTAGTAGAGATGGATGAAGAGGTGTAAATTTAAATGAGAGAGGAATGATAAGTGGCATGAGTACATTGTAAATTGTGGATAAGTAGATAACACAGTGGCACATATCCAAGACGGCCAATAACCTTTGGATACACTTTACACTTTTTAGAGGACAAACACCTCTCCACTTGTTCCCTTCTGAACTTACAATTCTAGAACACATCATGTCCACTACGTAGTCCATGCAAACACACAGTATCATTGTTATATCTATCAGAGAGAGGAGAGAGAGAGAGAGAGAGATATTGCCACGAAGTGAACTAACTATAACGCAGTTGATTAATAGTTTGCTAATCTGCATAATGAGATGTCTATTTCATGCATTAAAGCATTGAAGAAAGGAGAAAAAATAACACAAAGAGAAGTGACTAAAATCTAGGAGCTATTACTAGTTTCAGAGTTTTTTTTCAAATTTCAAGAGCTTCAATCTATAGGTTGTAACTGGGTATATATAAATTATTTAGAGAGCTGGAAATTCTTTTAAAACTTTGGTTAACATCGGATAATTTAACAGATAGTAGCTGATGAGAAGAAGAGCATTTTATTCAATTTAATCGCCATCTAATTTGCTTTTAATATATTTTTAAGCACTTAATTTACAAATCATGAATAAAGAATTTCTTTAAAGATCTGAGTAAGTGCAAAGAAACGTTGCAATAAAATATTACATACCTTTGGACAAAGGATCATAAAACAAATATTTAAGGTTATTTATTTATTATAAACAAACACTGCTAGCATATTTTTTTTTGGTGAGTATAGTTAGATAATAACTGTGAAGCATCTCCCAATAACATCCCATCTTTCAAAGTCGTAACTGAGCTATTAATGAAATGCGTAATCTCATGAGCACGATTAAATACTATTACATTCTAGATTATTATTTAACGCCAAAACAAAGGCATAAAGAAAATATTTAAGAAAGAAAGAAGATTCAAATCTGTGTTTCTTTAGTCCTGGATCTTAAGATAAAACTTAATTTGTGAATTGACTAGAGCAATTGAGCCATGCCAGTCGGTTAATGTCTTTAAGACTAGTTGCTGTTGCTATTTAAGGCAATAATAATTTTTTAAACTAGATTGAAAAAACAGCTTCTTCTAATTATACTAATCATAATGAAATGAGATGTGTCCTAATTTACTTTTAATTTTAAGTCGCCGTAAAGCAATATTATATTTTTATCCATAAAAAAACCAGGCCCTGTTATGCTGCTGACCTGTTCATCAATCAGCTCTTTTTTCTTTTCTTTTGAGACCAGCATACTGTAATCAATGTTATTTTTCTAGTAAGTATTCCTAATAAGTAGTACTTTATTCTAATTATGAGGGATAAAATTCCGGTTTAAAAGGCCGGATACGAGTAGACAACAACTTCAGGCTTGGCCGGTGCAGCACATTATTCAGACATAATAGGAAGAATGGATTCATAATACTTTTTCTATACCTTTTTCTATACCACTCCACTAACAATATATCTTCCTTTTAAATATATAACATGTATTACATTATGTATGACAATCTTGCTTAAAAGACTTCAACAGATCGTTACTGCAGAGCTTAGTAGTAGGCTAGAGATATGAGAGTCAATAAGTTACTTTTTTATTCTCATGGGCTAAACCACATACGAAGGGGGCAGTGACTGCTCTCGATACCCAGATTTCAGTCAAATCTTGACTTGATGGTCACGATCCTTAAGGAAGTTCTTAGGATAACTTTTACGTTTCATACTTTAATTTTACCACTCACCCACTCATATGTATTACATTTTTCAAAGTGAAAGAAATATCTGGATAGAGATCCTTCGGATTTAGTAACTTTAAAGTATAAAAAACCCCGAGATAAGCAGGTCACATGTCGAGTGGTCAGAAATATAAAAACGGTGTGGGACATGGCACGGCAAGTCCAAGATGAGACCAAAGAAGACGAATAAAGGAGCCGAGCGGAGATTTAGTAATCCTTCATAGTACAGATAATAGTAGCATTAGAGACAAGTTTGGGTAGGTCTTATAGTACTTAGTTCTAAGTATGAGCCAGAAGATAAATAAATAAAGGGAAAACTAGGCCAAAGAGTCAACGAACGACCTTTTGTATGTAGGAGGATTTCACTGTATATTTACTAGGATGCATCAGGTGCATCCTTGACAAGCCAATAATCTATATAGGCTTATATATTATTACGTCTACCCTCTTGAAAAAAGCGACGACGAAAGACTTTACATGCCAGCACTACCATCACCACCACCAACCACCTATTTACAATTAGTTACGGTCTCATCCTTACTTACTACCTCATTCAACAACTTCCTCCACTCCTCCTCACCTGGAATGGGAACACGGCACATGGATCTCAAGGGCTGGAAGGATAAGCCTAGGATACCTGGAGAACAAGCCACAGACACAGATATAGAATGACCCAAGTGTACGCAGGAGAACTTACAGGCCCCGAACATTTTCTGGGCCAAAGTGTTCAGAGAAAAAAGCAACGGGACTTTCTTGTCCAGTAAGGGTAGTACAAGCTTGAACTCTTAATGGAGTAAGGGAGGAGAGATCTCTTTACGGAAATCGAATCCTTTTGTAAGTACAAGGGCAGATGATAAGAAGAGGGAAGACGGCTAGACATCTTGTTCCCAGTTTTTACTGTTATTACTATCACACATTACATAATCCTGGTTTCTTAAGACTCCAAATAAAGAGGCTTGGAAAGAGGGAGAGTCTCCAACCCTGGAGATCATCTTTCAATCTTTGGTGGTATGGAAAAAGGGATTTCTATTTAATTCTCTTCTTAGTGTCCTGGAATTTTGTTTTATCCTAGGCTTATTCCAATATGATGTGTAGAGTAATGTAGGAAAATTCGAAATTGATTTGATCTGGGTTGCTTCAATCTGCTAAATTTTAAAATCATTCGAGTTTCAATCAATTGATGAGAGTCAAGTGAGAGGTGTGTGTAGGTATATATATTAAATGTGTGTGTAGCCAGGTGTAGAGATTCTATTGTCCCTCTGCAAGATTTTTGAGATGAAGAAGTAGGCAGTGTGATTGTGTACAATTTTTGACGAGTTTGCTTTAGTAGTTTACTATTTATTATGTATAACATTTTGCTTGTATAGGAAGGGTCAATGAACCAAACCCAGCGAGGGTCTCCTTTACTTCGACGAGTTTATTATATATGCATATATATTATAGTATATGATATATAAGTACTGAAATATATGTCAGATTCGTGTCTCTATATTCGTTAAATATGAAATCAACTATATTCTGTAAGGAATTCTAATCATGGCATTTTTAATGCCGCATTTATTTTTACTATTTGATTTGTTTGCTATAATTTGGAGAAGCATAAAATTAAATATATATTGTAGTCCAGTTTTACAATGTGCATGTGGGGCTTTCCTGATTCTAAACCATATTTCAAGACTCTCAAGAATTGTAGAGAAGCTTTTAAACAAACTTACACATCTCAGTTTGAAACTCACCTTTCCCGTACCTGTTGTTGATTGATTTCCTTTAATTGGGATTTATTTCTAAGCTAGTTAAGTGTTTGTTGATCTTGCAGTATAAAGATTTGTAGGTATGAGTAATGAATGAGCTATATGACCTCCATGGAGAGCTTGTATGTTGACTTGCTTATTTTTTAGCTTCGGGTATTCCTTGCCTTGGCCCGCTATATATCTGTTGTGTATTTTTTTTTACTGCCTCGGTGTTTAGGTTTTTAAGAAAAGTAAGATTTTGTTGACAGGTAAAAGGACTAGAATTTTGAAGGGTGATTTAATGGATATGAAACGGTATGGTTTTATTGTGCACATTTGGGTGTAGCTCGTTCTAGCTTGTCTGGGAGTATTTCTTAAAGCATAGGAGGATCGACCATCCCTACTACACGGCTGTCCCTAAAACCCTGTCAAATCGCTATTGATTGAAGGTGTTGAAAGTGGGAAAGGGGAAAAAATAATAAATCTCTTTAATAGAGGAATTGAATCCGAAACTTGAATAGACTGGGAAGGGAAAACGGTTTTCGAGATATATTTTAATGAAATACGGTTTGCAGTGATTGTGTATTTATGCGTGTCTACTCTACCGTAACTCAGTCTGTTTTCGTCTGAAAGAACAGTACAGAGTCGGTCTTTTGTATTATTTGATCACCGTCTATTGTTGATATGTGTCCTCTTTGATTTTTGGAGAAATCAGAGACGAGTCCCTTTAAATTTAATTCTGTCCTAAGAACACAAACCTCAAAATTCAGTCTTTGCCGTCCGAGACGAGAGGTTTCCGTTTCTGCAGCCCCTTGATACTATAATTGTATTATGAGAACCGAATCTTGATGACAGGGACAGTTATCGTTCAGAATATTTTATTATACACACATGCATACAATTCCTCAAGTTCAAATTTCAACCTTCAATGCATGCTGAGAATAAATATGCTGAGTTATCTGGTCCGATAAACGGGATTCTAAACAAGAAACCTTTAGAGATGTGCTGAGACCAAGAGTCCACACCGAAAAGATGACATGACAGCTTCTTTGCAAATCTCTCTAAAAACTAAATGCTAAATCAGTTTTTAAACAACAAAATTGACTTTCTTACTAGCTGCTACTTCTTGATGATTGAATTCATCAATAGGTTGTTATTCAAAAGTTAAGTCCATCAGGCCGTTGGAGGAAGTGTTCGAGCCGTTCGAGGTGAGATCTCGCTACCGTAAGATATGCCCTGCTGTTTTGAGGACCCGTTGCCACAGATTTGATTCTACAGGTAGGCTGGGCTTTAATGTTTACCCACTAACATTTAATACAAATCTTACATAAATCTACCTCACGTCTTTCGCTTACCACACTAATATTATATTGTATAGACACTAGAGAATCATCTTTGAAAACTTGCCATGCAGACTTTTCAATACAAGTTAAACACTAAAGATAATACATGTCTATCTCACCTAAGCCAAGCAACTACCCTTATTGCCTATACACACGTAGAATGAAATTATATCCAACACCCAAGCTGGCTCTTAACCTAAATAGATTTACGGGAGTCAGGGAGTCTGAAGCTAATAAGTTTAACTCGGTCAAGATTTTTGAAAATGTGGTGTATGTTCCTGGTTGCCCCTTGTCCTATTTTCTGCTGGACTCATCGGGTCTAAAGGCTCACAGATGTCCAAGGGCTGGAGAGAGATGGTTACTTTAAATAATAAAATGGGTGCAATTGACCTAGTTTGATTTTAAATCCTCTTCAACGTACTGGACATCTGATATCTTTCCTTCAGAAACCCCAAGCTTGTCCACCATCTGTATGACTATACAATTGATGTTGGATTAATGTAAATTACAAACTTAGTATTATAATTTCTAAAAGGCTCTCCAGATCTGTTTTGATTGAAGCATGACCGCTGAGCAACAAAGGAACGAAAAGATTATAAAGAACTCCATCCCATAATTCCTGTCTCATGAGGCTCATCATGAATGACTCCTGGTGGCATTGTACATTGTAATTAAGGAGGCTGCTAATTGATCGTAAATTCTGACCCGCCTCTCCTCTCACCTCTTTAGAAATTAAATAGCTGGTCGGGTTGGTTAATTGACTTTGTTTTGTTGTTATTTGTCAAGCCAAAAAAATGACCACAACTGCATCCCTCTCGTGAATTAAAAAGCGTTTCAAGATTCCTTATACCGACTGATGATCAGATGATACGGATGAGCTTAATCTTCATATCGTCTTATATAAACGATTACCGAGGGTGATTGATAAATTAGATTGATATGGATATAATATCGTAGTGGATATTGAGCCTTGTATCGTCATCCCTAGTGTTCCAATCGAATGATAAGAAAGGATATAAGATATAGCTTGGTAGGCCGAGGGTGCAAGAAGTGGATTGGCTAAAGGTGTTTGTTATTTAGTCTTGAGAGCACTAAGTAACAATAACAAGGTATCTGAGTGAAATAGAATATCATGCCTTCTACCATGACCAGTACATAGAAGTTGTAGTAGCAGCTCTGCAGCTAGTTAGTTAGTTAGTAGTGTTGGATAGCTATTCCAAGTTATAAGTAAGGGTATGGTTGTAATACAATTGTGATAATTGGCAGGGTGGTCCCAGCTGATCCTGCAGCTATAAAAGACATCTACGACCCGAGGACTCAGGTAATGTTTGAATGGTCCTCCTCTTATTTAGACTTCTAGTTAGGCAATCGTCTCTACCAATTATTCAACATACAAACCTTACGACAAACAGTCTCAAGCCAAACTGATACCACTCCGAATCTACTGTGTGAGCTCACCAGTCTCAAAGTCTCAAACTGGTACCACTTGCCACGAAGGTCTGTTGCCAATATCTCATCTCGCCTCTTTCAGTCCTTACTTCTCCGACACTTGACTACTTTCAAAAGAAGAACCACACCGACTTTTAAATTAAAAGAGAGATTTCTCAGACTCAAAAAATCTCTTTCATAAACGAAAGATATTAAAATGCTAATAATTGCATCTGTGTTTAAAAAACTGGTGGGTCTCTTCTTGGGAAGTGACCTGTTTTTGACCTTAGTGAGTTTCATGGTTGTGCTCTGCATTGTCCGCATTGGTCAATTGTACTTCTACCTGAGAAAACTTCCTCCGGGTCCATGGGGGGTTCCCTTTCTCGGCTTCTTACCTTTCCTCAATGGAGTCCCACACATTCAATTCACGGAGATGTCCAAGAAATACGGATCCACCTTTTCGGTTCGACTTGGCTCTCAACTTCTCGTCGTCCTCAGTGACTACAAGTCAATCCGAAAGGCATTTAGAAAGGAGGCTTTCTCTGGTCGCCCCGAGAACGAGATCTCTGCTATTATTGATGGTTATGGTGAGTCTTTTACTTTACATCGTTTATAGCATGTCCATCAAATTAAACCCAGCTTTTCCACTACAAACCCTTATGAAGGGAACTGTCCTAGTTTGACTCGTTGTAGTCAGTTTAGATTTTATTTTACCTGTTTAGGGACACAGGTCTAAAACATTCTACAAAAGAGAGAGAGAGAGAGAGAGGAGAGAGAGACATATAAATATAATGAGCTAAGATTTTCTAGCTCTTTGTAATCTTTAATGACAATACGCTTATGTATGTTTAGATATTAAAATCTATGCACGCATATATGTGCCTTAGTATAGGAGTTGGTAGGTACAAGAAGGGATAAAAGGCTCACTTGTTTACTCAAGTTTACTGTAATAATAATTCGTAATAACTAAGATTCTCAACAATGCTGGCCAGAGTCCTTATTTCTTGCACGAGTATTTTTTAATATGCTACTACAGGATTACATCTCTTTCCATAATTAAAATTTTCCACACTTGACAGTTGCATTCGTAATTCATAATATTAACTACTGCAAAGTGTACATGAATTTCGAGTCCCGAGTTTCTCACTTTCAGCTCACTTCTCGCTTTTAGCCCTTTGCTTCGCTAGTTGCTATTGCTTCAATCCAACAATTGCTTGGAGGACCAAAACTAGATCTACTATTATGTATTATTAAGCATTAGCCACTAAACAATTGAAACAATTAGACTGAGCAGTTCCGTCCTTCTTGTTCCTATAAGCTCTGTTGACAATCTTCAAAGAGTAGGTGGTAGGTCATTGATCATCTCATTATATAATCAGTATCTTTCGACTCGGATATAACAATTGAAAATACATTTGACTCCATCTTTTCCAAACGCTACAGCTTTTAATTCCACAAATTTGTCCTTCATGAGTTCAAGTGCAAACTAACAGCGACGCATTTATAAGAAATAATACAATTCTAAGCTCCGAATAATAAGATAAACCACTCTCTACCCCGATCCAGTAACAGTAAAATTTAGTTACCAAGTTGGCTATTATTAACCCACTTCACACTTGCACCAAACTTAGAATCCAGCTCAGAGGAATTTTAAACAATTAAGTGGGGCAAATTTCAAACAAATATGTAATATCTTAGATGCATGTATATGAAATCCATTAACTATTCGGCATTCTATATCTTCTGCTCACATTCCTGAAGTCAAAACGATTGAAACCCAATGTACTTATAGAATTGATCGATTCAGCATAACATTAGCAGAGAGCATAGCCAATCCAATCAGCTGATATTGACTACTTCAAAAATCTGTATACGTCGATTAAAAAATCTAATTCACAATACTTAACATGGTTCCAATTTCCATTGCATTCTTTAAAGAGTAAAAGTAAAGTTGTGGCAGTAAAGAGACAAAAGTGCATCGAAGGTTTTAGAAAGTTGTGTGCAGAAGATGGGGAAAATATATTTGCTTAATCCGCGTGGTCCAGACTTCTAGACTAGAGTCACGAAGAATCTCACACATGTGGGCATAGTTGTATATATGATTGCATGGGTAGAACCAAATAGAAGCATTAGAGATCCATGGATTGCAAGCCACTTAGGAATTAAGTTGAATCCAGAGAGACGGGATAAAAAGTCGTTGTATTTGTAGTAAGTACACACATGTAGTGTGTGGCTAAAGCTAAAATGCTCTGGGCTACGAGTCATTGGGTATAGGTCCAGTCTGCAAATTAGGCAAATTTTTTTATCGTAATAGAATGCAGTATTATGTCACGTATATGTGTAGACCTGTAGTATTGCATAAACTTGTGCTATGCTATGAGGAACTTAAAGCAGTCGCACTTAAATCGAGTCTCGAGTTTACATCGTTGCATCGGGTCTGTGCTTTTATTGCCAATTCATGTTAGACATTCTGCACATGCAAAGAAACTCATTCATGATCTCTTCCTCCTCATTCATTCATGCCCTTTTCATTCATAAAATCACAAGCTCGAATTTCTCATATCTTCCTTCTCTACCCTTTTAGATTCCCAAATTCGTTATGCAAATATTTCAATAAATTTTGTGAGTTATGCTGGCATCTCCTAGAAATTTGACTGAATCTTTAATTAACCGAAATCTTTCAGACCCTTCACAGCCTTCAGATATTTTTAGATAAAAAGAGTCGTGTGAAGACGTTGGATTATTTATGATCTAGGAAATAATATTGACGGAAATATTAGTTTATCTTCTTAAAAACTATTAAAACTATTAGAAAAACAAAAATAGACAAGTGAAGCAATAAGATACCGAGTTGAATGTAGATATTTTAAGACGGACGGATTCTCTTAATAGATTTTTTTAAAGGCCTTGATTCTAGAATTGGGGATTGGAGTTCAATGTCCGATCTCCAATGTCGAGACTCGTGGAAGTGTAAAAAAGTTATAAAGTCCAGGGCAGTGACCCTTAAGACAGTTAGTTGCAGGAGGGGTAAAAAGATTCTGGAGAATTTTGATTGCCTGAGGTGTGTTGGGAAGTCAAGGAATGGACGTATTTCAAAGGGATGGCTTATAACTATTCAGAGTTCATCCAGTGGTGGATAAAAAAAGAGACTTTCCTGTAAATTTATTCCAGTTTTTTTAAAACTAATCAAGATGCATCTGCACCTGGAGTAGTGAAACGTTTCCTGCTTTTAATATCTATGTGTAGCACGGGTCCTTAAAAAGTACGACGCCACGTATATTATTATTATACCTCGGAGCCCCAATTCGCTTTCCAGGAACCGGTTGGTCACCAATAAGCTTGTTAGAGTTACTAGGTTTACCAAAATGCGAGTATTAACTCGGATCAAGGGTTAAGACGGCTGGAATGCGTTAACATCTAAAGTAACAGATAGTCCTGCTATCTGGACTTTGAACTCTGTTACTTGAAACCGGATTTTTTCCAGCTTCTATCCTCCTCCCTATTAACAACCAAAATTTTAATAGTCTCTTCTATTAAAAATAAATATATATATTATAAATACATCATACTGGATTGATGAATTCAAAGATTTCTTAAATAATTTCTAAAATGCTCTATTTTTATGATTCCTTAGGTGTAATCAACGTAGGAGGGAAATTGTGGAAGGAGCAGCGGAAATTTCTCCACGAGCGTCTTCGTCACTTTGGAATGAAGCAATTTGGGAGTGGCAAGGAGCAGATGGAAGCGAGAATTATGGTATGGAGATAATCTTGTAGTGGATAGTGTTAAATCTAGAATGATGATAATCAATATTTAAGTATTTAAATTACGTTTAGACTGAAGTGGAAGAATTTCTGCAACAGCTTGGAGCTGAGAAGGGGAACCCTACAAGTCTGAACAACTCCCTTACGCTGTCCTTTTCCAACGTGATTTGCTCCTTGTTAATGAGCGTGAGATTTTGTCGAAATGACCCAAGGTTCAAGCGTTTTATGGGTCTCATCGAAGAAGGCTTCCAGCTCTGCACCTCAACCGGAGCCTCGAACTTCATCCCATGTCTTCGCAACTTGCCCCGTCTGCAGGCTTTGAACATTAAGATCCAAGCCGTAAGAATTTATTGACTTGAGAGATGAGTGGGAGACGAATGACAATTTCTATAACAAGGATGAATGAATGCTTATAGAATCGTGAGGAAATGTCGGGCTTCTTCCGAGACATCGTTGAAATGCACAAGGAGACCTTTGACCCGACGAACATCCGGGATGTTGTGGACACTTACCTCTTGGAGATTGAAATAGCCAAGCAAGAGGGTCGAGACATGGAACTCTTCCATGGGAAAGATCCTGGTGAGTCTATAATTTTAAGCGTTTTGATGCGTAACGAGATGTCGAGTGTATCTGATGCTTATCTATTGAAGTCAGAGATACGCAGACAGGG
Organism: Agrenia bidenticulata; assembly: GCA_034694785.1. Lineage (NCBI taxonomy): Eukaryota > Metazoa > Arthropoda > Collembola > Entomobryomorpha > Isotomidae > Agrenia > Agrenia bidenticulata. The sequence goes on along the minus strand of JAQFYM010000051.1, from coordinate 111,257 downwards.
TTAAGAGGTTACTCGAAAGCTTACTTGAATTCAAAAATGACTGAAACCAGCTTGATAAAAAACTGTTATATTTTTACTAACTCTTAAAGTGTCTAGTAGGAGATAATTTAGTCAATAGTTCTAATGGATTATCGAAAGGGTCATTCATACGCTTGTATATGTGTACTGAAAGTTAATGATTAGGATATGCCACAGGGGATACCCCATCCAGTTAGGATGCAACATGCCCTCTTATTAGGAGTGTCTAGGAATAATAATAATTGATTGTTGGTTGCCTCTTCTGAGCAACTAGGACTACCAGACAGGCAGGGGTTGTGTATTACAAAGTTATCTGCCAGTAGATTTCATGGCGTCAGGTACCTACCTACCTATGCATCAAAAACTGAGGACAAGCCCGTTGCAAATTTTTTTGATTTGCAAAACTGCAAACATCAAACTGCTCTCTTATGTTACTTATTCTCGCCATCATTATATGATCAGAGAGATTTTATACAAGTCTTTTGTGAGCACAAATTTAGAGAGGAGACTTATGACGGCAAATAGTAGTCGTATCACTTGGGTGTTTGTAGGTATAGAGATTATAATGCATTATTATAGTTGCTAGATAGCTAGTCAAGCTGGCTCCACATAATCAATGTTAAAGTTGACTTGAATTTACTTGTTTCTGATGGATTCACTTTGGCCCATATCGTATTATATTTGTAATGCATTAGCCGAGCTTTTGAAATTGAATAATCCAGTAGGGAGCCTAGATTATATGTTTGAGAGATTATTCAATCAAGCATTCTCTGTGCTTTATAATTATCAAGTAGCTCCGGCTTTCCTCAATTCAATCTTGATCTTTTGACCAAATGATCTCAAAAGTGTCTCTTTCGAATCTAAACTAGCCTGTTGTCGATCCTAGAAGCTCGTTTTCTAAACAACATGTTGCTCACATTCCCTCATGCATCCTTTACTAATGGACTTTATATGATTTTATAATTTTTAGATCGTCAAATCTATCAAATCTTGGGTGACCTGTACAGCGCGGGGATGGAAACTGTTAAAACTGCTATGAATTGGGCAGTCCTTTATATGCTTCACTATCCTGAAATCATGAAAAATGTTCAGAATGAGCTAGATAAGGTAAATTTGAACCTGAAAGTTTTTCTAGTTTCTTTATTTGGACTCCTTCAGTTGTATGGATTTTAACAGAATTATAACTTGCAGGTTGTTGGACGAAACCGCTTGCCGTGTCTTGATGATCTCCAAAACTTGCCATACACTGAAGCCACTCTTTTAGAAGTATTCCGTCGGGCTTGCATCGTGCCTTTGGGCACTACCCACTCGACCACATCGTGAGTCAAAAATTTCTAGAGACGATTCATAATTTTAAAGTCGAAGTTTTACAATTTTTCAGAGTTTAATATGAATTTATTATTTTGACAAACAGGGACGTCATGTTGGATGGTCATTTAATACCAAAGAACTCACAAGTAATTCCACTGATCTACGCCGTCCACATGGATCCCGAACTTTGGGATGAGCCGGAAAAGTTCAATCCAGCACGATTTCTAAATGCTTCAGGGAAAGTAGAGAAGCCAAAATATTTTATCCCATTCGGTACCGGGCGTCGAATGTGCCTCGGAGAAATTTTAGCCCGTCACCAGCTTTTCCTATTTTTTACTTCCCTCGTTCACGTCTATCAACTTGAACCGGTGCAGGGGGCAACTCTTCCTGATTTAGTTGGCAAGAGTGCTGTCACTATTATTCCCGGTGATTATGAGGTAATTAAATACTTGCGGTTAATAACAGACCGTGGCTCGATCCAGATTGCAAGAAAAACTTTTCTAATGTATTTTCCGTTTTTTTTTTGCAGCTTTGTGCCAAACCCAGGCTTGTGGAGCTGGCCAATAAATTCATGCCATTTGATTCTTCCATCATTAACCTAACCATTTCAGGAATCCTATCCAATGAGAAGAGGAACGTCGGTCAGCACTGATAAAGTTAAACTATTTGTCACACTCAGGGTATCTCAATTGAGGAATTCCTAAGAATTTCTCCCTATTACCATGAATGTGGTATAATAAGCTATACCTATGCACTATTAATAATTTTTATTTTTGTTGATATTTAATTTATTTTGTATTAGTTTAGCCCAGCATGAGTTTTTGTCCCACCTAGTTGTAACTGGAGTGTATAGAGTCAGTTTCATGTATGATTCTCGTCATTCCATAAGGTTTTACACTTGTTACACGACGCTCTTTCCCAATTTGCAAAGGTTTACGCTTACTGTCTTTGGATCTCAGGGTCCTTAAGCATTTGTTCGTATTTACAAGGGAAATCCTAATCCAAGTCACCAATTATCCCACCGAGTTACCTTACATTTTTGTAACTTTGTACAATGTTGTAATTAGTTACACCATGTTCTATTTTACCCTCTCAGAGTAAACTAAAAACTTTCTGCAAGAGCACAAAGGGAAAGAGTAAGCTCACCAAGTTACTTATTTACCTTATAATGGTTACGAATTTAGATTTAGTTGTATTTATTTTTGAGGAAATTACGGGAGGGAGCTTGTAGCATGGGATTCTATGATTTCAAGTTCCCTATCTCTTTTTTAAAACTTGTACAGAAAATGGCAAGAAAGCATCAGAGACTCTCCTTGGATTGAGTTGCTGGTGAATTTCTTAATTCTAGTCAACCCAAATATTTACTCAATTGTATTGAGTCTCCTTACTCTCTTTCTTTTATGTTGCATTATTATTACGACCTTTGGGATTACGATGATAATGAAAAACTACAATCTCCACTACAAAAATATCCCCTTCCAATAGCCATAAAAAATTGTTGAGAAGGCTTTTCGTTGGTTTCAATTTTTTTTAATCTAGTCGGAAAATCACATCTTGTTAATCTTTTGTTGTAATTTTCTGACTATTTCAATTTTGGAAATATTAATATGCTACGACTTCTCATTTCTATTGCCATAATTGTTGTTATTTTTGTTGACATGTATTGATGCTGTAGGAAATGTGTATGACAGTTATTTACTTTTGATAGAAATGCTGTCTTAATAATTTGGATTATGCTTTATCTTGTCGATCCAATTTCAGGGAGTTCAGCTCAATAGTTAGCTGTATTTAAGCTAAAAAAAATACTGAAATGTGAGATTACTTGTCACTGCTGTCTCTAGCCTTTGTTCAAATCCATGTCCAAACGATGTAAATAATCCTAGGATAATGATAAAATATTTACATTAAAAATCTTCGTTTTCAAAATCTACCAACGAATCCAATTTCATTTTTGCTTCCAGATATGAAAAGGCCCGGCATTCAATTTTCATAATCCTTCGCCATTAACAAGTGAAAATAGAATTTAAATTACGAAATTGCGTTTATACATACAAGAGAAACTAGAATTCTGAGGAAACCTTAACAAGCTCTTACAACTGGGAATTATTCTACAACTTAAATTTAAATTTATAAAGATTTAGATGAAAATTGTTTTCAGTTAATATGAAAATCGTTTAAAATTCCGTTGAGCAGAAGTGCCAAGATCCACATACACAATAAGATAAAATGAGTCCCGTGCCAAAAGAAACAACATCCACACTTGTTTTGTTTTCTCCTGTTACAATTTGAGTCTTGAGAAAAGTTTCGGAAAGTTTTACTCATTTGTGCTTTGTTCCCTACGGCAAAGTAGATTGTTTCCTAAGGTCATCTCAGCATCCTCAGTCAGTAATTTAAGGAACGTAGACGAAGCGAGAGGAGGTCCCATGAGACATTGCGATTCTATCGTTGAACGTGGACAAAATCAATTGACTTTATTATACAAGCCTTGAATCCCGAGTCTTGTCTGGAAAGCCATCTTCTCTGCATATCTGTACCAAATTTATTTATGACATTTGTAAAAGTTGGCTCAATTTTGAAAACTTATCGGGCTAAAGGATCTCTAGTGGGGACTATTAACTCCTCGTGCTCCGAATAACCCGGAGGAAAACTTTTCCACCCCGACAAGAAATATCGTTTGATGACTCGATGTTAGATTTTGATAATATTTCCCTTGCGCCTTGTATATTCGTAATCCTCATGGACAAAATAGTGTTCTTCATTAAACAGGACCATGTGCACTTTTCCATACATACGCCCCTACCCTTCCCCATCATTCATTAGACCAATATGTCCCGGTTCAAGATTATAATCAGAGTGAAACATTTTGCTACAGTCCGCACTTTCTCCACCAATACCTATCACACCGAGCTCTGGCACTTATTAAATAATACCATGTAAACGGCACAATGAATATAATAAATATTTATCTCAGCATTTTTATGCATAGCTTTATCTAAGATTAGATCGTTTACTGCATTGTTTTTGCAATTTGTGGTGCAACAAATAAGAGCTTGTTTCAAATAGATAATTCCGTATTTGAAAATTTTTAAGCCTATTCAATTGCTCGGATTCCAAATCATTTGTACATCTGAGAATGCAAAGCTAAACAGCTAAACTTGGGGCTTGTGAAGGTCCTTGGCCATGGATGGATCACGGTCGCCGTATTTGAAGGCTGTTAATGATAAGACATTCTGATGCACAAGATTTTGATAGTTGATAGAAAACATGAGTCCTCCACGGAATCTCTCTCGAAGAAAAAGTAGGAGTAAGAAAGAATGAATCCGGAGGGGCAAACTAATCTTAAGTTGCCAACAAGAATTTAGGGAAACTTTCTCTGTCTGTTCCGGCCCAACTACCCCGTTTCCCTAGTTTCCTTCCTCGGTCCTTTTGGCCATTACTTTATTCTGATTCTGACCTTCTCCCGTGATCAGCCAGTCTCATTTCGTTCTGGATTCTATTCTAGGAGAGGAATTAAGAACAACGGCAGATCATCTTCTATTAGACTCAAGACTCAGACCATCCCCGTCAACTTCCTCACAGTCAACTAGTTCTTTCTCCATTTAGCTCAAGTAATCCTGAGTCTCCACAGCTTAGAATATAGCTCGGCTTTTCACAAGCTCAAACAAGTACTCATGTTTGAGAGAGTTAGTAAGTCAACTGAGCTTATGGTATTAAAAGTTTTTTAAAGGGAAAAATTGAAACGAAACGTCATATTAATAAACTCAGTCACAAGTCAACAGTCACCAGTGGAACTTATTTTGTCTCCAGTACGTTGAGGGAACCTAAGGAAGTGTGGAGAAGTTACAACTGTTTCTGTGTAAGACGGACTAACTGGAGAGGACATTTCATCAAGGAGGTCTACAGAATTATAATTTACTTCGTAATCCGCACGGGTAAAAGGAACTAACTCTCCGTCTTAGTATGGCATACACGGATGCCTTTTTAGTAGAAAAACTTCGAGAAATTTTACTTCGCTTGTATCCAAGTCCTATTACGAAGCCCGTCGTTTCCCAAATTGCCCCGAGGAACCCAAAACTTTCTCCTGCGGAGAGTGCGTTCGTGAACGATACAGAAGAGGTAGATTACAGCAACGGGGTTGGTGGTGTTCCTGGGAGTTCATTAGTAAATGAGAATGACCTGGGAATCATTCGAAACTTCTCCTCATCTTCACCGGCAAATAACAAAGACTTTAGTGACGACTTTTACATTGTGGGAAACTACACTTTGAAGGCATCTTCGGCGGATAGTGAAATTTCAACTTATACCACGACCTTACGGCATGACTATGATACCACGGCGCTGACGAGAAATCTCCAGGAATTTATTCAAGTTTTGAAAATGTCATTAAGCTCCGGTGGGGGTAGTTCTTCCTTGTCTGATTCTATGTCCAGTGGGGGTGTGATGGGGCCCGGTTCCCCAGCGGAACCTTTATCCGGTGTCACTGTGTCGAATTCCCCAGATATGGAGTTCAATTTTACTCTGGATGATATAACCGATCTGAATAATCTTTTAGACGGCTCTGCAAGTTCTTTGCAGTTCAAGCATTTCTTGATCATCGTTTCATATTTTCTTATAGCTTGTATTTCTATCGTTGGGAATCTCCTCGTGGTCCAGGTAAGGAGGCCTTGTTAAACAATATTGCTATGATTATTTTGAACTTTATTTTGTATGAAAATTTCAGCTGGTAATTCGAAGTAGAAGACTACATACGTTGACCCATGCCCTTCTGGCTAATCTTGCCGTCGCGGATTTGTTCATGGCCACATTAAACATTCCCTTTAGTGCTGCTCGTGTGATTCTGGCCGAGTGGCCATTTGGATCCGTCCTCTGTCATGTTGTTCCCTTCGTCCAAGTCACTTCTGTTTACGTCACGTCAATTACAATGGCTGTCATTGCTATTGATCGCTACTCGGTAATCTTTTGGCCTTAGAGCTGCGATGATACAATTCTTTGAGAAAGTACAGTCTAATTTAATTTCTGATGGCTAAATATGTTTTTACTACCAGGTAATCATGAACCCCCTAGGCAGGAGGATGAAAAACTCCCAAGGTGTATTCCTTGTTTTCGCTATTTGGATCCTGTCTGGTCTCTTATCCACGCCTTATGCGATTCATCATAAGGTAAGCGCATATATATTCTAAAACACTTGCCTGCATACGCAGGGAATCAGCTATCTGATTATTCTGGTTCCCGTTCTCTGAATAAGCTAATGGAGAAATACTACCGACGCCTGGTTCTCCAAACCTTTTTTATAGAACATTAGAAGTAATTGATGAGGGAAAAATGCAGGATAAGCAATTTTACTCTTCTCATGTAAGTTTGGGAAGGCAGGGGGAGATATTATATAAGAGGAGAAACTTCATTGTAGAATTGGAGGACGAGGTGGGTTGCCTGTTTATAAAATAGGAGCTCTAGAGCTCTAGATCTTTAGCTACAATTTGACATTGCAAATTGCGATGCCCTGTTATGGATGGAAAGTGCTTCCAAAAACAAAATTAATGTCTTGTGTTTCCAAGATAAGGGACTTAAACCAAGTCCCCGTCTACTGAAATGTTTCCTAAGTCGAAAATAAAACCCTCAAATTGTCAACCATGCAAGTTTCCCGTGTTTTTTATTTCCGGACCAACGAAACCTAACGGAATTCATCTATGCATGGAATTTTCTAAGATCAAAAATATTCTAAATTAACCAATGTGAGCTAGGAGTATTGAAATTGGACTTGTGACTTAGACATGTCCAACGGGATAAAGAATTGTTTTCCCCTACTGTCGGCAGAATTTGATTCGAATTCTCGTTGCTCAATTTAGAATCATTAAATTACTAGCCGGATAAATATTAAATAGCTTTAGAAATACACTAAGAGTTTTGATCTGATCTCTGCATAAGATTGTACTACACTACAGAGTAGGATGCCGAATTTCTGAGTAAAAATTGTCAGATTTACAAGTTATCTGTGATGATTTGGAATTATTCTCCAGGCAATCAGTTTATGATGAGTTATATGAGATTGAATTGAGGCAGTAAACAATGTTTAACTTTGTATATGAATTTACAAACTTTTTGAACAGTTTGAATATTATTACTCGTATAATAAAAACAATCTCTAGGATTGGGTAAAAGGGTCCTTTTGGAGCTTAAAATTTAATAATCTCTATACAATAAAACAAAACAAACGACTATCGAGACAAAATAGTTCACTAAAGTAGATCTCCAAAGCATTTATTTTAATAGCCCATTAGGTTATAAAAATATCAAGTCTTGTGCCTCGTAGACCTTGACATTCGACATATTTGGCACTTGACAAAAACCCAAATTCCATGTATCTAAATCTAAACGAATCAGTTTCAGTCGTATCTCTCATTTCAACATCTTTATTAAGGAGGGATAAACAATTGATGTGAATTTATGTCTTGAACTCCCACAGGTAGAAACAGTTCTGACCGTCCGAGTGGTAAAAAGATGTCAAGCCGATTTTGGCTCCATTGGATCTCGAAGATGGTTAACGGTGGGAACGTTCTTGGCTCAGTATCTGATTCCGTTACTCTTCACGACGGTATCCTACGTTTCCATAATGCAAAGGCTTAGACTGCGTTCATCCGCCTTGGGTAAGTTGTTTTTCTACTTTCGAACTCTTTCAAATTATTAACCCGAAAACTTCATATTTACTTGAAATTAATTTTACCAATAATTTCATAGGATCCACAACCCCGAGGCAAGTTGCGGCTCAATCCAGAGCTAAAAGAAAGACCATTAAAATGCTTGTCCTCACTGTTCTATTTTTTGCCGTATCCTGGGCTCCAATTAATATCTATCATCTCCTCACCCACTTTTTACTCGTTCGACACAACTCAACGGCAATACTTATTTGTCACATGATTGCCATGTCCAGCTGCACGGTCAACCCCTTCATTTATTGTTGGTTCAACGAGCACTTCCGTCGAGAAGCGTTGAAGTGGGTAAGGTGCTTTCGCACTCGAAGATGTCCAATAGTACATCCAGCGGTTGAAATTAATGGAATGCTTACCCGAGCTGATCGAGTTTGTCACAGAGCTCATTCAACAACTCTAGTCCACACAGCAAGTATCCGAAGATCTCCTCAAATGTCCCAATCTCAGCAGTTCAGAGGAACTATTCCAGTGTCAGAGCAATTTCAGGCTCTTGGAGGACCATGCACTAGAATGACTTGTAGCTACAATTCAATCTCAGTTAATACAAAAGCTGGGGAAGTAGATCACACCAGCCCTGTGGGTTATCGACCTGAAACCTTGTTCCTTGCAAAGCGAACGTCCCTTGATGATATTTTTGTTGATCATTTGGGCTATGGAGATGAAAAGTTGCAAGTGCAAGAGACGTCAGTAAACGCAGAACTTGCTGAGATACCGAACAACTTGGAGGAGGAAGAGAACTGTGAAGATTATTATGAAAAGCCAACTGTGCTGAATAGGAATGAAGGTGTGATCATTTCGAATGATTATGACGGTTGTGGAAATGGAACGCTGGATGGGATCTGCGATAGCTCAACTGAACACTCCGGTGATCAGGTATAAATTTGAAGGCGTTGTGATACAGATGATTTTATGGGAGGTAGCGTCGACTGTTATGATCATGTAGTTTCGGAATAAATATCCGTTTGATGATTTAGTTTAGCATGCTTTATTTATTTGCATTCGTCAAAGAGTTTCAGATCTATTTCGAAGTTTTAGTCATAATTAAATTTAAATTTTTAGATTAGAAAGTTAAAAGGTTAAAACTATTAAATTGGAGTGAGTCTAATGTTGCAAGCTTTGATTGTTAAGTGTTAAATGGCGTTTGGGGAAATTAAAAAAGTATTAACTTATTGCTCGGAAGGTAACAATGTAAATTGACATGTGTCTAGTCTATGATATACATAGAGATCAAAAATTGCTTCCAGATTTGTTTTCAGTCCGACAACAAAAATTTTGACTGTTGGAATTAACTCAGTATGGTCTACATCCCCGTCACTATGTGTCATGGACTTGAAAAGTTCTTTTCTGGTTGGAACAGCTCGAGTTAAAAGCTATTTTCAAAACAAAAGAATTAAAAACAAGTAATTTGCTGTATTTAATCAAAATAATTCTGTTTATACAGCCTCTATTACCAAGAACAGTTTTTGAAGCATCCAATTGTGATAGGGTCTTAATGCGAGGTCATAACTTATCCGGACATTTTCTAAAATATCTTCATTCGTTACATTATTCTCATGATCAAGAACCAAGCTTTGGAGAAATAGATAGACGAAATGAAGACCCCTAGAGCAATCATAAATCCTAAAAATATTATTCTTAAGTTTTAAAATGAACAGTTTTAAGATGAAAAGTGTTATACCGTTTCAGCCAAAGCAGAGATTCCAAGGCATGCCCTCCTTTGTTGTACACCTCTTCGCCGATCATGTCATGAATATACTTATATCGAACAGGATCTTGTGAATACTTAGAATGTAGTTTCTAAAAACAAGTCAAGTAAAGTAGTAGTTAGTTCAGTTTTAGTGCAGTTTAGGGAAATCACAAAACAACTCACTGTTATGTTCCCGGCTACATCTTGCTTTACTGGGAAATAAAGTTTTCCCAATGTATCTGAAATCCACGAAATAAAATTAGGAGCCTGCATTTATTAAGGTGCACGTCAAACGTGGTCAGCATAAAGTTGCTCAATGCGGAGAATAGAAGTTGTTAACCTCACCGAAAAACTTGAGAATGACTTCCGAAGAGTCCAGAAACTCCTTTGTACTAACCTTCCCATCTTCAAGGGGCGGCCAAATTTTTTTCGTACTTAATTCTATAAAGCTGACTTCCATGACAAAAGATTCCAAGAAAGGTCTGAGGTCAAGTAGTAATCAAGATCATAGGTCTATCACCATTTTGAATTTTTGATTAACTCTGAATAATGCTAGTTGGATCAGCTACTTATGTTTTCAGAACTGAAAAGGGATTGAACTTTCAAATCATCCATTCAACATGCTTATCTCAATGCAATGATATTTACCTTTTTCCTTTTATAATGCCCCAGCAAGTCATAAGGTGCTTTAGATAAGGATGTTTACTTGAGATAAATTTAACAGAGTTAAGCATGGATCCACCTCTTTATGATTTTGATCAAGTGGAATCCACTCTACCATCCTATCACGAGCTCGGAGTTCTACCCCTGCAAGCAAACACTCTCGAACTTGTTATTTATGTAAATAAAATCTTGTGCTATTGGGTCAACTTCTTAGCGTCGCTGTATCACTGTGAACGACTGGGGCACAAGGTCACGATTGATAGTTTTCTTCAAAATATTTCCTTGAGAGTCTTGAGCAATGACTAGAGCATCTCCATTTGTGCACGACAATGGAATGTGATTCTTTGCAAGAATGAACTCGTGGATTGGCGAGATTTCCTTATTTTCTGGAAACGTCCAATCCTTCAATATCTTTCCATTATCCAATTCTCGAATTTGGATTGCCGTAAGGGGGATTTTGGAGAATATTTTTTCTCTATTTCCAATGGAAATACATAAGGTATTGAATCCAAAACGATTTGTTCATAGATGATTATGAGTTACGACTTACAACTTACTTTATGAATTTGGGTCCGTCATCTCTATTGACATCTTCTGCGGCCAATCCCGGAGAAAACCATCTAAAGATTGAAACCAAAGTTATCTTGGGTAAGGATAATTGTCCAAGATTACTATTTAAAAGTCTAAAAATATCTAGACCTATGAAAGTAAAGTATGGTTGCACAAGAATGACCAATTGATACAACATCTTCACCGCTCTCTCCCCCAGGAAGTCCAACTTTAGATAGCAAACCCCCACTTCCTTGCAATATTGGTGGGTAGGATAACACAGGTGAGAATGAGGTCTCCATCCGATGGAACTGACGCCCCATCATCCCCAACTCGGAGTGACCCAGATCGAAAATATGACCCATTTCATGAGCTAGACTTCCTAACGACGCTGCGTATAGAGACCCCTCCGTTCTAAAGTAATCATAAATAATAATATTCACGCCAAGAGTATCATTGATTGATAGTTAATAGTTACAAACTGCTATAGTCCCTATCTCTCGTCCTATTTTGAAATTTTTGCATAGAATATCCTACACCGTAATATTCTTGCATGTTTGAAATAGTAAGTTCAAATACAATCTGTCAGCAACGTCTCCCTTTAAGATTAGAAGCAATCGGTGATTTATTTATTCTTAAAGCGACTTCAAATATCTAACCTTCCTACATCACCAAACCGAGAGGCTGAGAGAAGCAGAGCTGGGTCCTGCAACGGATCCAAGTTAAATATCTTATCCAACACCTGACCCACATCTTCGGGCCAAACTTTCAGAAAGTCTGATCCCATTAAAACAAGTCCCCCTCCTCCCAAGGCAAGTTGACTATGACCCTCGCCATTACCCCCACATTTCCAAGGGTCAGCCATAAAAACGACGTATTTATATTGCCTACTCCAGAGGTCACTTTGGTCCCTAATAACAAGTGCCAAGTAAGTCCACAAAGGGTCACTTTCCATTTCCAATATCTCCTCAGATTTTAAATCCACTGAGAGAACATAAGGTAAATTCTCTTCAATTTGAAATGATCTCTTGGAAAAGCCGTGTTCGAATAGCTTCTCCCCGAAAAACCCTTGAATAACCTTCATTCCTAGCTTCAATTTAATGCCCACGTCCTCTGACTTTATGGAATCCCGACTACAAATGTACAATGGGACTACAGAGTAGTTTCCACTAGCTGGAGAATAGTTGAGCTGGAACTGAAAAATCGTTTCCTCAGTTGTCTTATTATTGAAACAAAATGTATTCTCCCCTTCAGAGAGTTGGGCAAGTGAAATGAAGTTTACATTGAAGGATTTGAAACTGCAAGAGATTTCGGCGTTCTGGATAATTTCCAAGTCTTTCGACAAGTTGAAAAGGTCAAGACTCTCGTTCTCGAAAGAAATAAATCCTTTAAGGTAAAGAACAGAGGAGTGTTGGATCAATTGGCCATCTTTGTAGTTGAGAATATGCACTTTCATTGCTAAAATTTGATTTAAACAGTACCCTGACGATTATGGAGCCAACTTAACTTATAGCTTAGGTATTTAATAAAATTACTCGAAGATGATTATTGAATGTGACAGATTGGCAAATACAGAATCGACCACAATTCCAGGCAAATCTTTTGAACTTTTTTAAGCACCTCTGCAAATCAATGCCAAGAACATAGAACTCCAACTTCACACTATCTTAACTCAATTCAGACAGACATGATATCAATTTCATTTATTTATATTAAGGTTTTAGATTAAGTATCAACAAAACATTTGACTAGTGTAGTTACAAATTATAATCTAAATACCATCCGCTGTGTACTTAAGAAAATGTGTTACTATTATTATTAAACTCTTATTTTTTGCATTCATGTCTCCTCTGGCCCTTGATGAATATCTTAGGTAAACTACAGGATAGCATCTCCAAGTCAAAAAATTATTGAAAAACTTGCAAATCTCAAAGTAAAAAGCATACACCTAATTCACACAAATTGTAAACGAAAATGAAAAAGAGCAAAAAATAATTGACTCTGAGGAGACTCGAACTCCCAATCTTCGGATCCGAAGTCCGACGCCTTATCCATTGGGCCACAGAGCCGTTATTGAATGGCCTCATCTCCAAACATTGTTTCTACTCATTCATCATCTGTGTCCATACTATCTTTGCCCCTCCTACATTCACAATTAGGCCTCATAGGAATACTTTTTCCCTACTAGAGTCAACAGCAGTAAAGAGTTCCAAACAGAGGTTAAAAGATAACAAAAAAGTATCCTTCTCCATACTTGCCACATGCTTTGAAATGATGCCATGAGGGAATTGAATTAATTTCACTCATAATATAATCCCATTTTAATATCATCCGTTTGAATTATGAAGTTTTGAAACTTGCGGAGTAGCCTATACATTAAGAATTTATGAATTACGTGGACAAAATTTGGTAAAATACAGTCATCCCCGTCATGCGGCTCAAGAGCCAGGAGGACCACCGGTCGACTGTGTATAGTGTGTAGTAGTAGAGATTTGCTACATTTTAAAAACTCGAAATAAAATGAGGAAAGGGAATATTTTGTAAATCTCTCTATAGTAAATAGAAGGAAGCGTAGGTCACTTTTTATTTATGGCCTGTAGATTCAAGCTGGTGGTTTGATCCAATTGTTACAGAAAAGTTGGTGAAGCGATGCCAAAGTGAGATTTGTTTTCTAGTTAAAACCACCTAGATCCTCACCAAGCCGTGATAGTATAGTGGTTAGTACCTTGCGTTGTGGCCGCAATATCCCCGGTTCGAATCCGGGTCACGGCATTACCTTTTTGCTCTTTTTTTTGCACTCCAAATTTGTGGAAATTATTGTATTGGGCGGTATCTGAGCAATCTGAGGGCTCAAAATTTATGCAATATTTACAGAATGTTTGTAATTATAATTATTGTCACTGATTGAGTTGGATTATGGAGACGTTGGTTTTATTTTATGTTAGCTTTCGTTCTTATCTTTTTACCCTTTCGTTAGATTTTTAAATCCTTGGACAATGTTCCAATATTATTTGAATATTAAATCTAGAGAGGGACACAAATAGGTAATAGAAGGTTCAGCGGTTGAAACTGTAGTGGTGGTGAATATTTTTCCAGACATTATTTATGTAAATACCTGTACGTTCGGTCAATCAAAAAGCCATGAATGTGTTATTTCATTCTAGTAGTAGGAGGGTATCATAAGTATTGCATGAAAAGGTGAAATGTTAGTAGTGATAAATATTATGCTCCAAGGTTATGCACAAAAATACCACTAAATCATTTACACTTTGACGAGTCAACTTTAGAATATTTGTCAGTAGAGAGTGTTTAGGAATTTATTAGTTTAACAGAGCAGGTCTTACTCTAAGGAACAACTGTTCTACAATCTACAATATATGTCTATAAGGCTCGAGAGTCGGGTTGACGGTATTTTTTAAAGTCTTTTAACTACAATATAAATAACTACTTCCCAATTACTTTAAACTCGATCTTTACTAATTCACTAAGTCCACCTTGAATCACATCTCCAGTTTTCACAGCACTAACTCCCGCAGGGGTTCCCGTTAAAACGACATCATTGGGCTCTAAGGTGAAATACTGCGAGATGTAGGATAGCAAGTACGGGATTCTGAAGATCATATCTTTAGTATTCCCATTTTGCTTCATATTTCCATTGACCTTGCACCAAATGTTTACATTTTGAGGATCAGGGATGGATGCTTTCGGGATGAAGGGACTTACTGGACATGAAGTGTCGAATGCTTTAGCCATGTCCCAAGGATGCCCCTTTTCTTTTGCAATGTTCTTTGTTTAAAAAATAACACAATTATTGATTATCAGACTATTTTATACCATTGATACACTTTTAGTTATCATTACCTGTAAGTCTCTAGCGGTCATATCCAAGGCCAAGGCGTACCCAGCCACATAGTCCATTGCATTTGACTCGGAAATATCTGTAGCACGTTTTCCAATCACAATTCCAAGTTCAATTTCATGGTGCAGACTAGTGCAGCCCTTTGGTATCTGTGGGGTCACAATACAAGCAACACTAATTATAGAATCAATATACATAGATATTCAAATCTCAGTACATCTATTAAATCCACTGATTGGCTTTGTTTTTAAATCTACTGTTAAACTACTGTTTGCTTGCATACAACTTATTTATCATGCTCTTTGCATTACTTTGCAAGGCAATAAATCAACAAACTGACGAAGACGAATAGGGTACCTGCCTTAATTGGTGTACCTTCGGTTATATACGCAGAGGCCGGTTTCATAAACAGTAGAGGCTTATCTGGCAAAGCGTTCCCCAGCTCTGCTACATGGTCTCTAAAATTCAAATAATATGTTTCATTAGTAATTATATTGCTAACTAACTAAGGGAAATATTGTATTGTCTTTCATTAGGTCATTAAATTAATCTAGCTATAAATTATACATGAATAACATGAACAGAAACAGAAAGCCTTTTGAAACTTACTTATAGTTCCGTCCAACAGCCACGATTTTCCTTCCAACTTCCACAAATCTTGAGAAATTCCCTGACATTTTCACCTACGCGAATTATGCTGCAAATTGATTTGAAGCTGCTTGTAAATGTCTGACTATTTTAAACACAAAAATACACCCTGATCCAAGGAGAATTGATTTCAATAAACTCGCCGCCTCACAATCCACATGTTTTATACTCCCGATAGAATCATAGAATGCTTACTGATGAACGAAGATGAATGAGAATGGTTTTTAATTTATACTTTTGTTATTTATATATTATTTGCGGAGATGATGTAAAAGTAAGCAAGGTCGAATCAAGGAACATTCCAATGTTGACCGGGGTCAACGTTGAAAGGAGAAATTTGAAGACATTCCATTGTCGCCTGTCGGAGGCTGTGAGGGTCGGAGAACTTGAGACTGAGAGTACTGAGACGGAGGTAAAACATTTCGAAATCGGAAGGTTGGGTGTGCCGTTGAAGAATACTTGACAGCTCGAGAAGAAGCTTGGGTGAGATCATCGATCCGGTAGCTGCTCCCTCCAACATGTGTCAAGTCCCGAGGTGAGAGGTAGCGTTGAACTGCCAGCGTCGAAGCGTAGCCTATGTTCCCAACGCTTACAATTGAATCGGGAGGAATCATGTACTTCATGATCTTTTGGCAGTATGGGTCCCGTTGTAACGGCACTTGTGATTGTGCACATGGAAGGGCTTGAGAGACGTCGGGGCGGTGGGAATAAATTGGTGCTGAAACCATATTAAGAGTGTTGGTAATCATTAATATTACAGAATCGATTAAATCCATAATTGGTTTACCAGTGTCGTTAGCAGTGTTAGCACAGCTTTGGGTTGGGGTAGAGTAAAGTGGCATTTGTGATACCATATAATTGGTTGCAATCTTCTGGTTGATTTTCTGCACGTCAGCTTTTGGGATTTGACCTCTTTGATAAGCTTTCTTAACTTTTCCATAACAGAGCTGACAAATGCTTTCGGCGGGGTCGATGAAAAATCCACTCCCAGGGAATTCCAGATTTTTTTTGTGCTGGAAATATTCCAAAAGACCTGGTGTTTCTTTGATTTTCCATTGTTTAGATGTGAGCGAGTATCTTTGGGAGCAGTCAAAACACTTGTCTCCACGAAGCAGAGGGGCCGTCGTAGAATGATTGAAAATATTGGAATACATCTTGATAAGAAATCTTGGGTACAAATTGAACTTAATTACAGTTACTAATATTAGTAAATTGGAGTTTTCATAGCTATTATGAATAAAGGTGAACCGAACGGGAAAAAGTGATATTGGCCAATGCTACTCTGGATAAGGGATAAGTTTTATTTTTTGAAAACCATCGATTGGTACTTTCTTAGCCCCTCACACGGTAACTTTAGTGATGGAATTTTACATGGTGGATCGTGTAGAGCATGATTTGACGCCAAGTAAAAAGGGGGTTTGAGATACCAGAGATAAGCTGACTTAGCAAGTATCATCTCCGTCTCCATATTTCTGCATACCAGTTGTAGGAATGTGAATGACTTTACTTAATCAATCCGTCCTTCACATTCTTCAATTTCATTCTTCCAGGTTTTCATGGTACAGTATATAGGTGGTTTATAAGTTATAACTTTATAAGTTTGGAATAGGTATCTGCTGCTTCTGAAATGACACAATTGTATCTACGTTGAGTATTTCCTTAGATTGTTGCCATTTTAACTGTAAATTGTCCGCAAAACCTAGTTTTATGAATTGAAAATAATGAATATTTTCTGAAAGAGGGCAACCAGCCAAGTTTTAACTTATTTTAAATAAGTACAATATTCCATTGTAAAAGTTTATTGGCAGGTCAGGTGAGATATGTACATAAATCTGCTTAACATTACTCGTACACTCTTATAGTTAAATAAAAATCAATACTGATTTGTAGACATGAAGAAAAATAAAAAGTATTACAAAAGTTGTACGCATGGTAATTACTTGAGATCACTAGAGATCAGTCCGGGTTTCGTCAATTCTTGTCCAATAAACAGAACTTCAAAATCCACTTCATATGAGACATTATAGTAGCACGATTATATTAATAGCAATGTTTCGAAATAAAGTATTAAAAAAATTGCTAGATAAAGACGGACTTTAGATGACAGGGTACATTCAATCAGATAAATAAAGACGTGATTTTTAGGGTTCAAATTTAAAAAGCTTAAACTACCGAGAAATAGAAGAATAAAATCCTTCTAAAAAATATTGATTTTTCTCCCTAATATGTAAAAGAATCTATATGAGCAACATAATTTGCTAAAACTGTTAGCTTGATTTGAGGGTCAGCCTGCAAGTGATTATCTGCAGTGACATGAGGTACTTCGTTATGAGTATTTTATATAGAAAATCTCCGTTAAATAATCATCACGGGCTAGGAAAAGCCAGAAGCGATACACGTTAAGGATATGTGGTAATATCAGTGATTTGTATTCTTAAGAAACTCGACTTGCAAACCCTATGTCATTTAGCCTGTCTGTATTTCTTGATAAGTTTTTTCATGGCTTGACGGAACTCCTTGGATCCAAAAGCGTAGATGAGTGTGTCCAAAATAGCCTGTAAAGGTAGAATCGATCGCATGTGAATGACCAAATAACGCCAAAGGGTTCCTACGAGATCACAATTCAGCTCAGATTTGTTCCCATCTTCACACCCCCTGTGTAGAGGTATTATGGTGACAATCGGAAGGATAAATACCCACATGGGTATCATAATAAGGAGGACCGTCCTGGCAAAACGGATCGAAGGAAAAAGACGCCCAACCTGCAAATTTATTCAAAAACTATTAAAGAATTTTGTAAAACTTGAAAACATATATTTTTTGGACATGAAAATATTTCCCTTGCTTACATGAAACATATGAGCCCTTGCAAAATGAAGATTTCTAAAGAGTTGAAGCCTAGGAACGGCTACAGAGGGTTGGACAATCCTATGAGTTTGGCAAGTTACCAGAGACCGACTTCTTGGAATGGTGTGACTTTGTGGACCCCCAGATCTGTCATTGAAACACTCTTCCAGATTTGACATTGAAGTCATCTTGCATCCAAGGTCTACTTCTGTCTGCATGTTCCCAATCACGACAGCCGGTGGGATTAAAGGATCTGCCTGCACAACGAGAGAAATAGGGACGGAAATGCTGTCAGTGATGGTGGGGAGGGATACCGTTCTGACTAAGGGAGCAGTGGTGTCGTCCAGACCATGCGGATTTGAATCTCCAGGGTCACAACTGATGTTCATATTCATATTTCGTCCAATTCCTTCCATCTTAAGGTTTATATCCAAATCCAATGGGCCAAGAATCATTGCCTCAGATAATGGGAGAAAGGTAGAAGTGGCCGACGTATTTGTAGCCAGTCGTCCACTACTATCTGTCATAATAGACTTCCCATTCCCATTTGTAGCTGATTGAACTGGAAGGAGTGTATTTAAATACGTCTCATTCTTGTACCCGCAGTTAGTACATACTACAGATACTCTTCGACGACCCCGTATGGATGGTTCTTGAGCGTATATGGCGTTCAACTGCTTCTTTGCTATCCTTAGCACAGCACTGTTAAAGAAAAGGGTTAGAATTGAACAAATGGTTAGCACAACGGTCAAGTAGACTAGCTGAAGACTTTGAGCACGACATATAGGGTCTTGTAATCCTAATGTAACGGACGCTGCGGCTAGAGAGGTCCCAGCCAACAGGACTACGATGAATCCCATCCCTACCTACAAATTGAGTTTAAAAATTAACCCACGGCTCCAAATTAATAACTCGAATATGATTTCCGCTCACGTGCTTATTGGAGACGGATGCCGAATAATAGAATGGGTAGCGAACAGCCACGAATCTATCTAAAGACAAAAGGGTTAGCAGCAGCATGTTGACCACGTACGGGAGACCAAGTGTAGCTCTCTGAAGAACACATAATTCCCGCTGATGGACCACTTGGAGAAGAAGGTCCAGGGCTTTGTGACCTCCGACAAAGAGATCCGTTATACAGAGACAGGCCATCCACAAATGTCTGGGCTTCCAAAGCTCACGTGAGCGACTCACTACCCAGAGGACAGCTAGGTTTATGGCAAATATCCCAATTAGTAAAATAATACCCCAGGTCACTTCAACTATTGTGTAGGGCTTATTCCACATGTCAGAGCCCATATCTAGAAATACAACGTGGAATGTTGTCTCCGATTCCTCCTCTTTATACATACGGTTGACTGATACTATTCTGCGTCAAGTCAGTCTAATAAATCCGATATAAACCCGGACCACCTAATTAACACTTTTAAAGTCTTTATAAAATACGACAGGGGTGGAGGTATAGACAGAAGAAACAATTTTACGAACTCCCTTTGTCCTACGTTTTGATTTTTTTTAGGAATCTCGATCCTCGCCTTTTCTTGGATAAAGATGCAAGCACATGTTTAATCTTTTTGGTCTGCCGTTTACAGTTTTGATGTTCCTGCAGAGTTACTGAATTTCATATCTGAAAATAATACCAAGAACATAATGTCAATAAATCGTTTACCGACCTTGAATTACTGAGAATTTAACGAGATTCAATGGTGTAGTGATCGATTTGAGAGCTTATGGACAAGTAAAGTGGGCTTGATTTAAAAGGCCTTATCTCCATGTAATACAATGGGAATAGTTGTATATCTTATTTTGTTTTGTTTATTTAGCTTGGCAGCCCTGGAGCTTCTTTTTTGAACAGAAGAGAAGTAGAAGACATTCAACTTTAATTCAACTATTGACTACTGACTGTAAATGGAAGTATGAGTTGACTTGTGTAATGTTTTTCAACCCGGTCACGTCTCATAATAATATGTAATTTTCTACATGTGCAGGGATAGATAGATATATATCTGTGTATATTCCAGACCTTTTCATCTTCCTAAAAGTTGTCAAACTGTAATAGGGATCCGAGGTACTCTTCGTCAGTCCCACAAGATGTTTGTGTTTGAGAGAAAAAAATTGTATCTATTGACAAGCCCACACGTGATATATGATTGTAATTTTACATGTACGAGAACGGGGTTTAGTTCAGGAAGTTTAGAAAGGTTTATGTATGATGAGGATGATGATGATGATGATGATGATATCTATGCAACTGATACACAACTTATATCATCTGCTTCTACTTCCTACACAAACTAGAAACTAGTTTATCATTCCAACCTCAATGTCATTACTTAATAAAGGAGTGCGCGTTTTATTTTTCATGGAAAACGGAAAGTTCCATTCAAGTCCATCTCGAGTCTTGAGCTTGACTAAAATGGATTCGTTTTCAAAGGAAATCTTTGGCCTTTGAGAAAAATGAGACGAACTTAAATGCTTGAAGTCACAATCCCACAATTTAATTTACTTCCACAACACCTCCTTCGCAAGTACCAAGAAACTAAGAAACTGTATTCCAAAATCCCAACGCTTTGTCAACTTCAAATCACCTCTGCCAGTCCAATTTTCAGATTATATGAAGTGGTGATACAATTCTTTTTTTAAAACCATACAACTTTAAAGTCTAGTAACCACCACGTAGTTTTCCCATTTATCAAACTGAAGATATTCTACGTACTATATAGTAGTCATTGAGAATCACTAGACAGGTTAGGGAACGACTATCGCGTAATCTTTAGCATACGTAAAATTCATAAATTACGTATCCACGCACAGAAAGACAATTTCTCCAAATATCTGACTCTCCTTGCCGAAGGTCTTGTTCCAACTACCAAACACTTGAACGTATGAAGTATATTTAAATCTCATTTTTAGCAGCCCAAACTAATTAGCCGGCCAAATGACTAAAGTCCAAAGAGAATGGTTGAAGGGAATTAGAGATGAGACACCTTTGACGATCCTCTCGCCTATGTATGGATCGTATGCTACACAGTAAGTCGTAAGTGTGTGATTGTCTCTGATAGTGACTTGTTGTGATGATTTCGATTCCAAAATGAGTCTGCCACACGCAACATGTCGGCCATCAAAGTATCACATCACAAGCCTCTTTTAATAATGGAGGAAAATTCCTTTAGGAGTGCAAATGCTCTTACAACTATGGGATTTACTTGTGTATATGTTCTTACTGTTGTGTAGCTAAAATTCACCACAGTCAACAGTGGCTCATAGATCAGGATCGACTGTCAAAACTCCACTGATTTTCTGTTATGAATTCTGGGAAGGTCTATCTGCCTGTAGCTCAAGATTATAATAAAATTACTCTCTTTCTTCCCAATCATCATATTGTCGTGGCATACACCCACGCGTTATGGAAAGTTCCAAGAACTTTGTCAAATGTCACCATTCACTTTCTATTTGATTGCTGTTGTTTTTCTTTGCTACAGAGCTTAAGGATTTTTTTCCAATTGATACTCTACAATTTTAAAGTCCACTTGTTCTACTGGGTCTTTGCTGCAGTCGGTATGGTGCCTGGATTTAGGTTGCGAAGATTGAGAAAAATCCGAGTGAGTATCAAATGATATTTTTTATTTGAGAGAACTCTGAGGCGGAGTGATCCTGCGAGCCTTCAATTTTAAATTGAACAGGGAAGAAATTGATGAGCTCAATGGTGATGATGTTAATTTTTGATTGGGCATACAATGGATTTCCATCAGTTGGATTTGAGAGGTGCAAAGACACTAGGTCACGAGTAAGCCAAGTTGAGTTAGAAGGAAAGAGTTTATAAAAGTAGGAAAATGGGACGGGAGAAGTTCAAGATTTGCGTGTAATTAATCACAAAAACGATCCCAAGATTTCAAGAGTTATTGCAACTTTGCCAATTTTCACACAAAATCAGACTCTCAGAGTTCCGCAAACAAAGTTAGCTCAAGTAATCATTATATCAAGAGTAGAGATTGGATTGGGTGAGAATATATTACATTGCTGAGGGTGATATCAAATATAAGGCAAGCGAGTAATTAATGGAAATTCAATTGGAATTACGTTGAGCTAGGCCCTGGGATAACTTACCAAGACTGGATTTCCAACTAATTACTATCCATAATCAAACATGTCAGTTATTGACGGGTATGTAATTATTTCCAAGCAGGCATATCGATATATAATCATCCTCATGACCAATACCACTAGTTCCGTGCATACTCTGTACTGTACCTAATATATGAATGTTATAATACTTATAACGGTACTTATTCTGATAGATATCTTTATAGTAGGTATATGCTAAAACATATTTTAGATCAAATGCAAGTAAAATAATATATTCAACACCATTTCATAGGAATATGTAAACAATAGCTGCTTATCAACATTGTTAGGGGAATCTGTTCTCCTGCTTTTGAATGAGAGTAGATTGATTTCTGCATCATATTATATTATGTGCTCTCATTCAAAAGCATTATTATAATTAAATCTATTTGGATTCTCGTAAGATATGGACAAAAATCCACGAGCTCAGTTTCCAATAATTTATCCACATGATGTTTTTACCAAAATACAATCCTCCGTCATCAAGTCTTGATTGATACAAATGAACGTAGTTTTTTCGAATAGAAATCAAAAGCTGCTGACTTGAAATATGAGTCTCTAAATAGTATTTAGTAAGTCTAAGTAGGTATATTCCATGGATGAATGGGTACTGACTTACTGACTTACTGACTCCATGCACGAGAAGAAAATCCAAGGATTTTTGACAGATGTAGGATGCATATCAATTATGGGACGATTCTCATGTTGAAGTTTACCAACTTGGAGTTCTAGACTCTCCGCTAAATATTATAGTCTTGTCTCAAGTGGTTTAGTTTTTCGGGATACATTACACGGTAGACATTATCATAGCTGCACATCTTATGACTCTGAGAAGAAATGCATTTATTATGTGCGGTGTTATTATCGGGGGCGTTCGACCTGATACTGACAGCTTGAACAAGACTTTATTTTAAAAATATCCACAGAAAATCATTACAATGTTATAGGCAATCCATCTCCAATGATATAGTAGAGTTGTAGCAAGTAGAGCAGCAGGCGACAATATTATGAGATCTGGCCATTTCGATTTTTCCCCAGTGTGCAGGGTATGGCGTATAATGCATCATTCTCAGGCTATTTACAGACAGGTGTATAATTTTAGACACTAGTTGGTAATGTCTGAGATAAATTTAGTATCAAAGTTATAGTAAAATGTTCTGTTAAACTTGTGAAGACTCTTGGAGATGGGATTATAAGTAGTTGGTAGTTAAAGAGTATGAACATTTTCAAGGCTGATTGTAACCAATATCAAAGATTCTTATAAATTTTAAAATGCTACATTTGAATGGATTCGAATCCCAGGAGATTTTATAGAGCTTCTTTCCAAAGCTTTTCCTCTTAAAGAGAGCTACTGAAATCTAATACTAAATGCATCGCTCGTGTAAGTTGATTATTTTAAGATTCTCTGTAGGCGACAGAAACTGGATGCATGAAATTGAGGTGATTTTTAGTCTTCAACATCTGAGCTCGATTTTCGATTTTTTTTCACTAAGTTTTACATGCAAGCTAAGATTTAATATCAATGAAGTTAACTTCAATACACTGCTCGTGTCACTATTTTGGTTTCGAAAGGTTTGTTAATGTACGGTTCAGAAAATATTATCACATTAAACCCTAATAGCACTAACTTTAATAAGAGGACAGAACTAATAAAAATCTAATATCATACAACACTTAAAAGTACACACACCGGCTTCTTAAATCTAACCAACAGCACGTGAAGTGAAGGACTACTCTCAGGTAGAACCAATGTCAAGCTCATTGCCAAAGAAAATGAGATCATTTAAATGATGATCAGGCTTCATTGCCATGTAATACGAATTACGATGTATACAGAGGCAAAAAAAATACAGAAAACGACCACATAATATAATAGGAGCCTAAAGAGTCTATGCATTAATATTCGTAAAGAATCCCAAGCACGTTTTTTCTTTCTCCCTCTTGCTTGGTATGAAATTGACGAGCTACATGGCACACACATGCAAGAAGGTGAGATTTTGACAGTTTAAAAATAATATATGTGAAATTCAACATCAAAAGTATATCCAACACTTCCGTTCTCCTATAATACTTAAGCTAAGAGGAAGAAAAGAGATTTGGGTAAGGAGGGTTTTTATTTTATACGGTTCGAAAGTCAGTAAAATTGAGCCGATTGTGACTGATAGTCTGCCAAGTTTTGATTGCTGCGTTTCCCTCTATTTTGATCTCGGGATTATCAAAGTTTGGAGGAAGTTGAGGATTTGGATAGTGGAGGATATCACACTCGAGTAAATTGCAACCGGTGAAGAAATCTTTCCATTTGGCAAAGCTCCATAGTACTTTGCAAAATCGATAGATAAATAATATTTACTGGCCTTTTCATCTTAGTTAATCGTCTCTTATAGATTTGGCACGTTTAAATCTAATGGGTTGCAGCTAATATGGCGGTTTATTTATGTTTTAATATCTTGTTCTTAAAATTTAATAGATTATGTAAACTACATTTCTTAAACTTTACAAGGGTAATTCTAACCCAATCCAAACTACAAAAGGTTTCTAATAGCAGGTTGGCTAACTTCCCTCAAAAAGGGTTCTGTAAAAAAGCTATTTTTGGTCCAGGAGAAACTAACAATCATTTCCAGTAAAATATCTACGAAAATCCAGGGCTTCATGATTAAATATTTTCGACCCAAAGGGAATGACTAAAACATTAACAATAAATCCGCTGTCTTAAGTAAAAAGCTACCAGTTCTTGAAACTCTTGATAAAACAAAAGTACATTGACTGTACGGCAGTAGTGTACGTTAATTTATTTGATACCTAGAGGTTAAAAAACTTTTTGACTTAAATCCTTGTACCCTCTGACCTTAGCACAAGTTTTCTGTATAATCATAATCCCTCCTCGTATGTATAAAACATGTGGATTCGCACCTAATGTGGTCTGGCTTTGTCGGCTTACATTAAAACGCAGAGATCCGTACGTGGTCCTCTACTCTCTCACTGCCCTGTCAACGATCTTGTTCTATGAAGCTCCTATATCATCCCAACTGAATATTAATTAATTTCTTAATTAGTACTCAAGGATACCAGCTGCCTTCTATATTATCAAACTGTTAGATACACATAGAGGTTCAAAAGAAGCTTATCATGTAGGGATATATTAAATTAGACTTTGATTTCTAACTTAAAAGTTAGGCAAGAAAACGCTGTAACAAATGAGAAAGAGTCTGTATAAGTGTCTAACTCTAATTTTTTGACATCCTCATAAATCATATTGCAATTTTTTAAAGTAAGCTAAATTCCAAACAGTACACAGTTTTTTAGCCCTCGTCACGATGATGATTTTCTGATAATGATAATGATGAGGAATTTGGAATGTATGGATTCACCTTGAAGCGGACATTGCTATCTCCTCTTTGGGTTTACTCAACGATTCAAATCATAAAAAGGATTTACTTTGCTTAGAGTGTTAAGCTCAAAATATGCTGTTTTCAGATGAATACCAATACATAATGTTTGAGATGTAGTATAAGTTAAATGAAAAGGCAGCTATTTTCCCTCTTGGTGCATGCATGAGCTAGGACAATTTACTGCACGTAATCGCAATCGGATTCCAGATCCCCATAGCTTGCAGATTTATGATCCCCTGGCCAACTGCAGCTGAAAAACTTGGATATAGCTCAAATATAATTATTTGCAGAACTTAGAGTTTGCAGGACTATTATTACATCGGATTATCCTGTCTCGGTGACAATATCCTTGCTTATAAGCTACAACAAGTCACGAGACACAAGGAATACAGGTCACAGGTAAATCCCACAAGATTATGACAGTAAACTCTCGAGATAATAAAAGTTGAAAACTCACTCCTTGTTCTATTGTCTCTGTTGAGAATTGTTGTTGAAATTTTCATGAACAGCTTCCACTTCCAGAATCAAGCCAAGTTTGCCGGACACCACGATGAGAAGGATTGTCACAAGTTAAGTAAAGGCCTGTAAATGACCCATGGAGAAAAGCAGGGACTCGGAATGGCATTGCCGAATGGGGCCAGAACAACACACAGTTGGTACAATGAACAACAATCAAGGAGACGCTTAGGTGTGAAATTGCAATAGCCTGAGGATACTCTATCTGTATGACAACTCAAGAGGCGAGGATGAGAGACGGTTGATCCTGACGAGGGACTTTTTGGGAGTTGTGCTTATCATGAGTTGCTCAATCGGACTGGGCTGAGATTCTCATTCTAACATCCAATTTCTAGCTCGTCTTTAAATCTTATAATGGCTAAGGAAATTGAAGTCGATGGAAGAAGGGATGTGACTAAATAGATTGCTGGCAAGATGCTTTCACTCTTCGTCTCCCCTCATTCACCTTTTCGAGTCTTTTAGACCTGAGAAGGTGACGGTTGTGGTTAGAGTTGGTTAGAACGAGTCTGCTTGTGTCTTTGGATCGTGTAGGTTGTTGGTTGATGGGTTAATAATTCCTCATCTATTTTATACTAGATCGGGATTAGCATATAGTATTCAAAGTCAAACCCTCCTTTTGATTATATGAAAGACATCATGAAATCGACAATAACTAATGTAATCCTAAAATCTATCCATAATAACCTCGTTGCCAGCTCACACAAATGTCTTCAAAGGATATGGTCTAAACTACTCTATACACTAGTACACTGTACAAACTTTCTTCGAAGCATGGATCTGTACTTTTATTTAAAAATAGCTGGTATTAATTTGGTCTATTAAAGTGAATATAAATGATAATAATAATTAATTATCTGATAGTTACAATTTACAATGACAGCAAATGCGATGATATTGAGTTTTATGCGGAATTTTTAGGGATTTTAACTTAACTTATCATGAATTTCAATTACGATAATTGACTATTATTTCAATACTTTAGTTTGAAATGAGATTGAAACGTTCAATTAAAAAAATGACTAGACTGCCATTTAAAGAAAAACGATTTTTATCCACTAATGTTAATACAGATTTATAGAAGCCTTTTTTATAAGTGTCTAGGACAAAGGGAAAACGAAACAGTGTAACACCAATTTGCAATTGTGTGAATATAATTTGAACTTACTCGCAGAGTTATTTATTTATTTCTGCATAGCACATACGCATGATATTGTAGACAGTTGTTTGGTTGTTTCAACGGTATTGGTAACAACTGGAATGCTGGTTCCGTCTTGAGGTTAACAAACGGTCTGGGACATTGTCGATTCTGCTAAATCCTTGCAGTTAATGTTAAACATATATTATGTATGTTGAATAGTCTGAATTATGCAAAGAGATTATGCAAAGAGTTAATTAACAACTCACTGGGATTTTCCCTTTTGTGCACACCAATATTTTAATGTTTTAATTTCAATTCATTGTGCTTTTTATTTGCCTGTGGTAGTAGGGCCTAGTTTGATAAATTTAAAACTCTTCGAGAGTGACAAGAGGGTAGAATAAATGCCAACTTTATCTCATAGCTTTGCTTAGATATAAAACAAAACATATTGGAGCTGCATGAAGAATTTTATTTTAATAAAAACAACTGGATAGTCTTATATTTATAATTCGATTCAAAACTATTTTGACAACAAATCGTGGGTTTACCTGTGCACTTAACGGATAATGTGTAGTATGATGGGGTAATGAAAAATATGACCAGAAATGTGAGTTTAAAATTGACATGGAATGGGAGTGAGCCTCAAAAGGGATCCGGCAGGGTGTTAATAAAGCGAGTGTTAATCGTGCATGCAGATTTTAGGTGGACTAATTAATTTGCCCTTGATCCTGAGCTGGCTGACGAGCTCCCAATAACAGTAACACTTTTCTTTTACCTTCGAGCACACACTGACGAGGCTGAAGGATCTGGAGGGCGAAGAAGAATCAAAATATTAATACTCGTAGAAGTACACGACAAAGCCTGACTGTGCTGGCATAAACTGTTAATATGTAGCATCGATATTGTATCAGGATCAAATGGAAATTTTCCAAACATATAATCCGATAAATTATAAAATCAAATGGGAAAAACATTTCTATCAACTGTAGTGAAACTATGAAGGTGTAGCTCAACAAACTGTTCAAAGAATGGCATCGGTGTTTTCAAATATCCTTCAAAAACAGAATTTAAAAGATTTTTGTAAATTATATAACCTAGACTTCCAACTGGGTAATTAGGATTTTCTGTTGGATAAAGATTTAAAAAAAATTTATGTGACAAATCATCTTTGAAGATTCAAAATGAGTAGAAACTAGTTTGTAACTCAGTAATTTTATAAGCTTCATCAGGCCTAGGCCGGGAGAAATAAATTTTTGTACATTTAAGAGTTAAAAATTGAAATTTTATACATTCTGTAGCAGGAAATACTTTTTTTTTAAATTATACACACCATAAGTTATACATAACTTTTTTGTCCCTTCTTAATTTTCTATCACATTTCATAGACAGTACAAAGTTTACTTTAACTCTTTGAGAATCGCCGACTATGTAACTAATTAAGATCCTCGTGTGAAATACGTCAATGATGGCTTAAAAGCTGCAGGACTTTGCTCATGTTTTTGTAAACAAATAACCGTAGAAGGAAAAACATTTTACATCTTAATTCAGTGATTCTTTATAGTTTATTACGTACTACGCATTTTTATCTGTTCGTCCAGAACTGAACTGTTATGTAAAAGCTCTGCTTAGTCATTTCTAGAAATCAACAAAGTGCAAAAAATCTGCATTTTCTACTCCCCATCAATCTACTTTGTTGACTCGTTCTAGGAATTTCGAGTTTATTAAAGGTGAGGGGAGAAAGGGTTGGATTTGGGCTTGGATCCAACAGGTAATATCCAGATTGGGAACAATAGACTGACTTCATTGGAAGACTCATGGGATTAATTGAGTGGGGATTGTGTGGCAGTGCAGAAGAATGAATAAAGCTTGGTAATTGATGCAATAAATAATTGGCATACAGGCAGACTGTATGACGCTGAAGGGTTGTCGGGTCAGGATGAGATCATTATTTTCAGAGGACAGACGTAAACTTGGATTTTTTTGTAACGAAATGGTTCAAAATCAGTTCTGCGTATTCATTGATCATCATGTGTCTTGATTGGCCTTCCTAAGTTTTTCATCAAAAATAGATCTGATTTCCCTAAACATTTCCTAAGAACTTGGATTTTTCCATAGTTCCAAATACTTTTGTAACAATTTTCTTATAAACAATTGATGAATGAATGAACAAACGTTTTTTAGAACCCCGTATTTTTTATTCATGTGATTTATGCATGATTTGATTATCTAACTCGTACAACAGGTGTGCATTGTTTACCTGTGGAAGTAGAGGTAGTATTGAAATTTGAATATTCCTTATGCACACGTGTAATTATAGCAATCGTGTTGTGAATAATTACACACGCTTATAATCTTATTGAAAATCCGACCATAGCCAAATAGAGCAGCAGGATATATTTTTTTACTATGAATTTTAGCTTATTCAGGACATGTAGTAATTCGGCCGGCAAAAACATTGATGATTTTTTATTAGTAACTAGGAATAGTCGAAAATTATGATTCATTATTTAGCATACAATTGTGTTATTATATCATCGGAAACGGTGGTTTCGATTAAGTATTTTGAAGATCATCTGGTAATTGGTATTTTAGATAAACTGTACCATATGGCAGAGCTTTCAGCAGCTTCTTAACCGATTTGTGGTTAATTTTTAATGATTAGGAGAAATTATAATAACGTGTCATCTTGGTATATCCTTTTGATTCTCAATCGTTGAGCGTTTATTATAGTTTAAGTTGACAGTATACCGTAAGATTACAACAAATATGATCTAATCTTGAGTAAAATGTTTGTGTTTAGGGTAAGTATCTATATTTAGTAGTCTGAATTATTTTAAATCCCCTAGTTTAAAAAATCATAAATATTCAGCTGGTAAAATATGAGTTTTGAGACCAAGTTCATTAGAAAATGCTCTTGCGTTTCAACTCTTAGTTGTAAATAGATTATTTGTAAAACTCAGGAAATAAAGGAAAATATAATGATTCTCATTAAATATAATTTTATATCTCCGAAAAATAATTACAGAAGACTGTGGGTGGTCTTATAATCAGGTCTGAATAAAAACTCACTGGTTCCTGAAGCCGTCAAAATGAGATATTATTATTATAGAGCAGAGATATTCAGTCAATTATGTGAATCCCGTGTGCATCGTTGGGAGTAAGTAAATCGACAATTTAAGTAATCTCCACCTGAGGGATCAATTCTTACAGGATTGGATGAAATGAGATGGTTCTATGGGATTCCCTAAGTTCGGAGTAATTGTTTCCTACCCTCTTGAATTAGCAGGAAAGTATGGGACATATCATGGATTGTCAAACGACAGATGCGTGATGGATTAAATTAATCCCATCGTGATCGCAACCAATTTATAATATGTTCATGAGAAAACTATAAATCCCTCTTCGCCTAAGGAAATGCATCTCATATGCCCATGATTGATCAAGCATTTATAAAATCGAATTCCGGTAGAGACAAATTAATCCATTGATTATTGCTCTCTATAAGAATAATCAAACGATACATGAACATATTGTGTGGATTTGATATGATAATTTTTATGAGATGGTCAGTGGTAGCATCATAAAGACTAGTGAAAAGCCGGATAAAATTCTGAATGGCAGGTTAAACCAAAATATTTTTGGTATTTTTTGGATTCTTTAGTACAGTAGTAGTCATCTAAGTCATCTACTCTATAATTGCCTTAAAATGTTTGTTTGTTTTACTACTCTTCCATAACTACTGGGCCGATTGAAATCTGAATCTCTCATTCGATTCAGTAGTCTAAGGAGGCTTGTGATTTATTTATGACGCTGTCGAGTTTACGGCTATAAACTAAATCATGAAATCTACCCATAAACTTAGAAACTAGTTTTATAAAATTAATTGTCTAAAAAGCCCCAGCCACTTGAAAGGTATTATGATATTTGCCCCTGCGGGGCTGTGATTTACTCAATTAATAAAGCTGCTGGAAAAATCTACCCTTCAAAAGACAGCAGCCCATTGGTGGGCATGTATACGCCTAATGTGTACCATATTACTTGGCAAAAACTGTATCAGAGGTAAAGCTCTTCTAGGGCCAATATCCTCATCTTCAATGTCATGAGGATTTACTTGGTCCAGTTTATTATATTGCTTGGTGTCAAGGGTCAAGTCTCAGTCAAGATCGGCTTTTATTACTTTGGCTTGAATATAAATCGAGGCCTGCTGGATTATTGTATTCTGTACGAAAGATAACGAAATTAGTTAGAAATTTAGAAGGAAAATCTCGTGGAAGAAAGACATGTTGAAGATGTGAAGAATAGATTAATATTTAGTTTGTAATATATTTTATGTGTCACAAAATAAAGGCAAATGGTTTCTCCACTTGGAACAGGAAGTAATGAACAGAAGATTGCCCTAGTGAGTGCCTTATGGGATGTGCCAAAAATGATTTATTGGATTTAATAAAGGATTCCAAAAATAACAGATTACACAGAGAAACTGCAACTAGTTCATCCACAGGTAGTAGATGGGAAAACATCTGATTATGAGATACTAGTAGGGGTCACAATTCTGGATGACCTGATGAGGATATTTTTCTGGGACGATATAACATTGTAAATTGTCGTAGGAGTAAATTCTATTGGGATATACTTTTTCCGATTCCCGTAGGATATTCGAGGCAGGTTGAAGAAATGTGCTGTAGTAACTAAGAATGTATTTCTGGTCTTATCTGGACCGAAATTGGTGATTGCTATAAAAAGCACTCAAATCCTACACTTCTTGGAGAACGACAAGGGCAAATTAAATGTCTTCACAGATCTTAAATGATGTGTTCAGGAACATACAGTCCATTGTTCGATTGCGATTGAGAAATGTCTTTCATTACTGTCTTCTTTAATTTCACTCAGAGGACATACGTACACACTGTCTTGTCTCCTTTTGTGACTTATGGAGAACAGGGATTTGGAGCTGATTAAAACACCCAGTCAAAAGATCTGGATGGTTACGAAATCCCTGAATAGATTTTAACACCAGTTCTAACAAATTTAGAACGGACAATCAGTTTGCTTCATTTCAAGTATGCTTAATTGTATTTTTTTTTCAAAAATGTTATTTGGATAACAAATCATATCATCTTTTTGCAGAAACAAACTTGAAAAGTAATCCTCCTAAAATTAGCTTGGCAATTTGGTGGAATATACTATATTTCCGTTACTTTGGGAAACTTTAGACTAAGTGGAGGGCTCTATAATATAATACTGAACTTGGCTTGATCGATATTTTTATATTAGTTCGGAGAGCTATGAAATCCCCAACTTTAAAAAGATTGATCTGCAGCCCCATGAAATACATTAATTTAACCTGATATTTAATTTTTTTATGAACCACAGTCTAATATTTTATTTCTCAACTGGATTCTACCGTTATTCGTAGATAGCCGCACTCATAAACCTTGCTGACCTAACTAAGTTCTTCTAATAAAGTTATTCTAAATTGACATTTACATTTTTTTGCTGCCCATCCCGAGATTATTTTATTTATATGTATTAGTTTTCAAAATCGGTTGAAAAATTAGCAAAGATTAGGTGGTGGGGTTTATAAAAGTGGGTCCAATTTAATGGAAGAATATCTCTTAAATTTGTTTAAGGTATATATGTCATGAATTTTGAGAAACATGGAAGGATTAAGATCGATTGAAGAAGATGGAAACTGACGAAGGCTGAATGTATTTGCAATATGCTCTATAAAGAAAAGTCAGGCTTCAGTAATCGTGACAAATTATCAGCATGACCTGCAATTAGTCAAAATCTGGAAATATTACAACTGCCGATCGAAAACTGGAAGTTACAATCGCAGTCTAACCGACGGCTGAAGATTTCCCTCTGGCATAGAATTTCCCAAACTCTATTTCGTAAACTCTTTAGTTTTGCTATTCAAACTACAGGCGTCCACCAAATCTTTGTCTCACCGACGCTAGTTGTATGCAAATAAAATCCTACCAAATCCCTCCGAGCTTACATTTATACTTCCAGGACATTTATGAAATTACTTTCTTCTCAAACCTTTGGAATATAGTTCCATGAGTTTCAAAACTAATGGACGACATCTTTGAGAATTGGCTGCGATTTTTACTTAACTCCATGTGAAAATAAAGTATTTATAAGCTGCTGTGCAAAATCTGTTGCTGATAATTGTTTATTCTGAATGTTGCTGATTTTATATATTTAAATTGTGTTTGAACACCGGAAATGTCGACATTGTCCAGGATACAACTTTGTTCACAAACTGACAGTCACATTGTTTTCATTTTAAATTCTCAATATATTCACCCCCACGAAACTTTGAAAAAAGTTCAGCATTTCCATTCCCATAATCGTCTTCTCATTTCAAGCTGGCACGCAGTCACCGTTAAATCCACAATATTTGTGTATTTCCAGACCCATATGCTTCGTGACATGTACTGCTATCGTTAATTTCAGCCCACTTGTTCTATCGAGGGTAATAAAATGTCGTGAATTTTTTTCCCAACCTAAAAGGTAGAACGATGAAAGGAACGCTATGTTATGAACTCGGATCTCATCAAACCTTTGAAGACATTATGAACTGATAAATAGTAGTAGTGATATGCGAGGACATTTAGGACAGCCCCTTTTTTTGCATAAAACTTGGAGGAATCTGGCTATTTGTATGCATGTGTTCAAGCAGTTCTTTGCCGAAGAATGAATTAATAAAAAAAAAACTTCAGCCAAAAAATCTTAGTTAGACAAGCTATGGGAGGTCCGTGAGGATCCAGCTTGGCAACCAAATTGTCTAATTGACTTAATCCGATGTTTCTCATGTTACAAAAATTACTCGTAGCGGTGACATCTCATCCTGTTTATTTCCCCTTTTCCTTATTGCTTTCCTTTTTTAAATGCTTAGGCCCAGTTGAGTTTTGACTCCGGTTTCGCTCACAAACACTACTGACCCTGTGTAGTACAATAATACTTTCCGTCTCTAGTCTCAATACTGACTTGCTGTGACATACCATAGGAATATAAAACAAGCTGAAACCGTTTGCATTAAGTTAAAATTTTGCCAACAGCTAAGAATATTGTGGAGGTCCTGGAACGAAAGGGTTGAAGAGGATCGAGGAGTTGTATTGAAATTTGGCAGCTATCATTACTAAAGCAATTTAATGTAATGCCCTTCTCCCGTTCGACTTGATATTTCCATGTAGCAGATTTCAAAATATTCGAGCTTATACAGCTCCTCCCTTGATTTATGCTCTCCCTAAACAAAACCCGAGATGGATAAACTTGGGTAGGATTCCACTTTGAGAAGTAGGTGCTTAGAAGTTATCCTTTTAAGCCTTTAATGGACCACATGGGGACTTGGTGTATGGAAACTTCTCCGCGACCAGTCAGACTAGTCTACGTAGTACAAGACCAACTGTAGGCTCTCTTATTTTATTTATAGGTGGATGTTCCTCTTGGAAGGGCAGATCTGTTTCTGAAAGTCCAGAGGGACTCCATACTCGTTCTCCACATCCATTATAACTGTCTTTTCCTGGTTTTCTAGAAAATTTACGAATTACCCGACGGGTTTAGACATCTACGCTTTTCCCTTGTCATTTTCTGTACGAATAGGATACACAATACACATATACCCAGCCTACTCGGATGTCCAACATAATGACTCCAGAGGGCATGAAGTTTTGGTGCGTTAATTATTATTATTAATATACTAGTAACTTGATTACGATTGTGTCTATTTCTATTAACGAAGCTTAGAAGAAGGTAATGGACTCAAATCGCAGTGCAACACAACCTACTATAGGCCTCATTGAAAATGTAGCTTACAATTAGTTACAAATATATAATGTTACACATACACAAGAGAATCGCAGGCTCTGTGCAGCAAATAACTTTCAGGCAATATTTATTGGGCATAGTATAAAGTAAAGAGCACTTTATTGGGGATATGCAGAAGAACTACAATCGTTAAGAGGAACTGAATTAGATAACATTCAATCAAATATAAAAAGTCAACGGATAATCGGGCTCTTTTAATTAATACGAGATATTTTACATTGAACTTTTAACTCGAAAAGTTTTAATTTTATGGCTTTAAAGGTGGTGCTTTGGATTCCTAGATCTAAAAATTATTGAATGGACCTTTTGCTATTTTTGGTTGTCGAGGGTTATTTTTCGAAATTTCCTATAGATGCCTTTAATTTCATTGTCAGATGGAAATAATAATAATAATATGATTTATTTCCATAATTGATCCTTTTACATTCACGAAATAGATAAATCCCTAAATCCATAGGCAATCCTCAATCTAATTCATTTAAGTAACACAAATTTATACCTTATCAGTTAAAAATATGTTAATATACCAGTCCACTTGAAATATAGGATAAAGCCATTGACCTTCTATATCCGTCTTTAGTATGAGATGAGGCAGAATAATACAATATCAATGAATTTATGAAGAGAAAGAGGTCCAATGAAACCCAGTATGCTGATTCAAATTCATAATCTTTTAGCATGTGTTTCTATATATTTGTAATTTTTTAAATGGGTATAGAAGAATGTTTTTATGAGCTTACAAATCAATATAAATAACTACCAGACGCATCCTTACAGCGTATTAAAGGGTGAATGGGAAAAAGGGCTACATGGCAGTTTTGAAATCTAATCCTGCTTGATTCCATTGCACCCAAACTACAGCTGGGAATCACACAAAGGCAAAGTACGAATTGTGTGATCATCAAGGCTAAGAACTATGATTGATGTCCATCAACATCAATAGATTTAATTAATCAGATTGACAATTCATAGTCTCCAGGCACATGTCCAGATTCATTAGCAAAAATAGATGATTCATTCAAATATATTTGAATAAGTTGGTAGAATGCAAAAAATATATTCTTCAAGAGGTTCTCTTTTCATAAATTGAATTAAGTTTTAAATATACAAAAAGGAATGGCCTTCTGGAGCTGATTGGAGTTATTGTTGTGTCAATTAGTGTTTTTTTTTAATTCCTCGAAGATAAATATTATGCTTCATGAGTAAGTGTATCTAATTTGATTTTTGATTTTTCCTATATTTATAAACCAGTATTTTTATTAATTACAGTGCTGTTAAAATGTCAGAAGAAGTTCTATCCTTTATTTAGTGAAAGCAACTTGTAAAATCTGCGCCTGACTCACGGAAAAATAATTGTGTAATCATGGGACACCAAGTTCAATGTGGATTGTAAACGGAGGATCAATAGAAATCTGCCCGGAATGCTCGTTACACAGTATATTAAGTATTCAGTGGACCATTAAGTCCAAAAATGTCACCGAATTCTAGGGGCTCAGTTCCCCGTATATTTTACCCAATTCCATTCTCCAACAAAACATCACCTCCTCAGTGAAATTTTGTACTCCGGGTCGGTAAGAACGGATAAGGGACTGCTTTTTTTGTAAATTTTAGCCTTCTAACTCCGAATGCCCCCTCAATTGTGAACCCTCTAGGTCGGGGGATGTGTTCCAACGGGTGTAACCAACCACATAACCACTCGTAGTGATTTACCGATCGTATCGTAGGAGTACAAAGGTTTGGTGGTCGGGAAACTTTTCATTTACATGTGGGACAATATTAAATCAGCAAGAGCCATTCAACGAATGGACACATTATCGTATGAACAATACCACAAAACCGGGAAGCACTCCAGAGGTTTCGGTTACTTCCACTCTGGCATTCGGGATGATCATGCCTCCAGCCAGAAATCTCCTGGGCCTCGTTGGATTTTAAAAAATAAATAAAAGCGTTCATACTCCACACCGTCCACAGTCTACAACGTCCAAGCTAATATCTTATTTACAACGTCCAAGCTTGTTTATAATGCTCCAACAAATAAAGTCAAAACCTATTACATCATTAAAACTGATCATGAAGAAAAGGCAAAGGTGCAGAGTGAAATTGGGCTTCGTGCAGATCTTCTGGTTCTTATCCTTTTTTACAGTTGAAGTTTTAAGTGACGAGTCCCTCCTAGTACTGTTCAAGTGTCCAGATTTTGAAGGCAGGGTTGATGAAGGGGACCTGTGGAGCGTCCCGGTACCCCTTATGTCGGATTCGGATCAAGCTCAGTTTCGGTAAGATTTTGGGTTTTATAAAAGCATAGGGGTATATAGAAGAGTCCTAAACTCATGAATTTATTCAACAACATGCATCGAGTGTAAGAAAAGGGTCTATAATCTTTAAATTTTTATATGCTGAAGACTTCAGCCCCTCGATCGCTTGTCATGTGAGGTTCTGAAGGATTTACTTAGAATAACAATTCCCTCCGATGCTTCAATCACAACGACGTCAGCACCAATAGAATCTTCGTCAGTTGAAGGGGAGATAATTGAATTCGAGGACATCGACGGATCAAGTCTAACTGGGAACGAAACATATTTGGTATCTGTAGCACAGTCTTCAGATGCTTATGCTTATCAACCCGTGATTCGATTCACTCCAAGAGGGATGCTTTTTGCCGAAGGTGAATACTTCCGTCCCGAAGAGTTTTGTATTCAGGGGTAAGCCGGATCTACATAAATCATATTGATCGGTAATATGTAGAATGAATAATCGTGTGTTGGGGACAGATTAGGGCCAAATGTGATTAATTCTCTTAAAAGTTTACATTTTATCAAGGTAATTGGAAAAAATCCCGAAGGGCTTTAGAATTTTTAAAAAACGGCGATAATCTCTTTATCGCATACTTCTCATTTTAGTCCAAGTACAGTTAGTCGTCAATTACAAATTAAACTACAGATATTGGATAAAGAGATGGCTCCGTTTAGTAAACAGGGAGAAGAAGGTTGGCTAAGTATTTGTAATTTCTTCACCCATCAGAATATTTGAAAATGAGCTGACAGTTCGAGTTTGCGACATAAATTGTCAAGAGAAGAATACTAATACCCCCTGCATCCCATTATGCTGTTCCATTGACAAAGTGATGGAACACAACGGGACTCGAGGACGGTGTCATCCATCAGGACCCAAGCAATTCTTCCCGACATTTTATGAGAACCCACACACTAAGATGAGTACAGAAAAGGCATCTCAACTACGTCCACACTTTATCAAAACTACGCCAAGCTGTGGGGACCAAACCCTTGAGTATTTGCCTGCTCGACAGATTCACATTGTTCCCAAAACCGCGTAAGTCACCGTGAATGAGTTTTATGGTATAGTAAACGACACAAAAAGGATATCGCATCCTCATACAGTCTTGGAGCGTATTTAAAACAACATGACACGCTACAACTTCGGCACCCCCTTGCAATTTATAATTTCAATGAGTGTCAAGCTATAAAGTAAATCTATTGGATTGGTTCTAATCTGCATGACATACGTGCACACGTGGTTGCATTAAGATAAAAACATACGACTTGAATTCAGTAGACTAATTCAACTAGACATAATATTAATCATATTTACAGTTACAGAGTTACAGTTAACAATAGATGTTTGGCAGGGAATTTCCTTATTCAGAATAAAACGGTAAATACAGGCAGGTGACGCTTAAAAGGGAATATTATTTTAAACTAAAGACTAGGGATGAAATTTGTAATATCAAGCCATAAGAATCTCGAAATATTATACACGGCCACCACTGCAAGTTGAATGAGTGTAAGTTCATGGAATTTGGTGACGGGAGGTCTTGGGGCTTGAGTAAGAAAAACAAAATGATTGGCATTATTAGATTCCGACAATTTCAATTAAGAATATGTATTTGGCTGGTATTTAGTTTTACTCTAGAATAGAGTACCCATTCCCGGGTATTAGAATTCTATTAGAACATTGTGCAATAATGCAAGAAAAGTCCTTAACTTTTTGCAGCGTTCATTCAGCTCAAAGCCGTCATCAAACATGGAATGAAAAGCTGGTAGGGTTCTAATTAGATCGAGATTACGGAAATTCGTGACTTTTTTCTATGAAAGAAGTCTGATACGAATGATTTATGACTCCTGTACCTGTTCATTACACAACGTGTCTATGTAGCATATACTTCCCAGTCCTCTCAGAATCTAAAGATACACACATTGACACATTGCTACTATTTAATAATATCTCACCCTCCCCATCTACTATAAATCCTGTCCTCAATAATGTCACAGACTGTCCCAGTCCCCAAACACGGAAAGCCAAGACCTTGAGTTGGAGAAAATGATAGGAAATGGAAATCCAATAAATCAGACACATAAAGTAATAGCCACTGTACCCACCTCTTTCGAATTCCAAGGGGTCCGACAAAGAAGACAAAGATAATTGGTCTGATTCTAATCCTGATCCTCTGTCTTTGTAGGATTCGTGTATTGAAAAGTGGAAGGGTCAAGTACTTAGATAGCGAACGAAGATGGAAGGATGTGGATCAATACTGCTTAGCCGGTCTTCAAAATTTTGGAGAAGGGCCATACTACTCGGGATCAGAGACGGACCAACTGATATACACCTGTTGGTCTCAGTCCGAATTCAGCACTAATGAGGTTCTTGGCATCTCTTATTGATTCTTAGAAAAGCGGGTCTGAGATGTGAAATAAATGATTTATTTATTTACACTGGTGACTTGGGTTCCTTGTCTGTAGGTCACATCCCCCCACTACTACATCCTCACTTTCTTTCTCGGCAGCGTCTTCCTATTCAGTACAGCATTGGTGTACATTCTGCTTTGGGAGAAACAGAATATCCACGGCTGGACTGTATTGTCCTTAGTTTTGTCAATGTTTTTCATGTTTATTTTTCTTGCTTGTTCTCATCTACTTGGACTGATTTACCATTGGCAGGATTTCTCAAAATCCTTCTTCTGCATGGCCGTGGGTAGGGCTAAAGTCAACTTAATTACTGACCCTTTGGCAAACATACGAGTTGTCATTGGGCTTTGGCTTATTTTTTGTGGGATCTAAATGTGTGATTGTGGATGTTCTAGGGATTATTGCACACTTTTTCTTCTTATCAACCTTCTGCTGGCTTACTGTCATTAATTTTGATCTCTGGTGGACTTTCAAGTAAGTTTTAAGTTTGGTGTATTTACAATTTAGAGGTATGCACGCAATTGAAATATGACTTATTTAGGTCTATGACTCCGGTTTCGGGAAGGTCGAAGGGAATCAAGAGATTCATAACTTATTTGACATTCGCTTGGGGTTTACCCGCAGTCGTTATTTCCGTTGGAATCTCACTCCAGCATGTATATGCGTAAGTGTTTCAGTTTAAGTGGATTGATTTTTTATGCTTCAAAATTACGTAGTTCCGAAATGGAATTATTCTGTTTAGTGATCCAGAGAGCGAAGTAATTGTTCCGGATTATGGGAGAGCCAACTGTTTCTTGTTGGATGCGGCTAAAGGTGTCTACCTATACTACATTATTGGACTCTTGCTTGTCATTAATGTCATTTTCATGTGCTTGACCATCTTCACTATTTATAAATTCAAAGAAGGTACTCAGGCAGTGAACGCTTCGAGGTCTAATAACAGTAAAAGTCTATCGTAAGTTCAAAGCTTGACTCTCATTTTATTAAAGGATGGTGTCATAGCATGGTTTCATTTTGGTTCACAGGGTAAAGCTATTTATCAAGTTGTTCTTCGTTATGGGAGTCACATGGTGCTTCGAATTTATTTCATGGGCTCTGACAACTGACACTGGAGTGTGGTACTGGATTGTCTTTGACATATTTAATCTCTGTCAAAGTCTGGGGATATTTGTAATATTCGTTTGCAAAAGAAAAATTCTAACTCAACTTGAACAAAAGTATCCTGCACTGAAAAGTAAGATTCCATATACCGTTTTGAGGTACCTATGTACTGCAGTAATATAATAAATACACATTTTAAACTTGTAGTGGTTACAGGACCGCTTAAGAAAATAACTTTGGCCCGACAAACTACAAGGACAATAGCAACAACCTCTACAGGGTTTGACGGAAATACAAGAACGACTGGGTTTTCTGTTCGAAAATCTCAAGCAAGTTCCAAATCCAAAGCATGAAACATGACACGTTGATTTATTCTTAAAACAAGAAATAATGAAACAAGTTAAACGTTTAAATTCATTACTGAAAAATTTCTCTTTAAGTATCTCTTACTAGTCAAATTCTAAATGCAAACATAGTTCTGTATGATTTACAGTTCACAGATGTAAAAAAATTTTGAATAAGGGTAAAACGCTCTTCAGTACATTTTTTCGTCGATAATTTAAAATAAATACGAAGTTTTGTGGCTCCCAATGTTAGTTATCGGAAGTATCAGGATTTAATAAACTAAAACTATATGTTTGAGTAACAGTCGACCGGTTTTGTTGAATTATCATTTAATAGCTCTTATTGTCGTCAAAGACTACTCCGGATTATTTCTAGTCTACCATGCTATCCATTTCGGTTTCTCTAGCATGGGAATTTTTTCCGTCCTCATCTATTAAAATCAGATTGCTCAGTTTTAGAAAGTACATACAATGTTTAAATCCCTCTGTGAACATAAGAGTAATTAGTAAGTTAAGCTTATTTTGTTTACCAGACTGGGAAATCGGACTGAATCTTCTGTTTATGAATGCCATGGATATGAAGTGCACTGCACAGAACATAAGCGTAAAAATACCGAAAGTTCTGAAAGCCAATTTCCCCGAAATACTTTTGTACAAAATTCCACCTAAAAGACTTCCAGCACCAACGCCTAGTATCAAAACGTTATTATACCATACATGTAAAAAAAACATTAGTTCTATTTTTCAAAAATCGGATGTAGTTTGAAAATGCTAACCAATTCCCTCAAAGGCTGCTCCCACAATCCCTTGAACAGTCGCAGCGCTTCCCGGAGGACTTACAACATAAGCATATGAGGCCATATTAGAGTAAAATATTCCATACGTTACTCCTTGGAGTAGCTCAACAGGTAAAATACTCCATGGGTTAGTCAAAAAGGAATAAATTAAGAACCGTATCCCAAACGCTCCCAAAACAAGGGTCATACAATGAACATGCCCCAGGGTTTTGATGAACCAACCTAGAAAAGATAAAACCGTCTTACAATTTGTTCAGAAAACAAAAATCAATCAATAATGAGGATGTAATATAAAGTACCACATACTAGATATGTAGAAGAAAGGCAACTCTCCTCCAAAACATTGCACGATACTGATAAGACCTTGAAGCACTTTGATCCATTCCATGTCATCGCAAGAAGCGATATCTTCAGCGTACCTAAATGCCATACATTAATACGAATTAAAAGAAGTTCCTGCAGTTTAAGCATGCCTACAAGACCACGCACTTGTCAAGATAAGTTACCAAAATAAGAACTGCCAAAGAAGCCCTGTACAGATTCCAACGACGATGCACGCAAGAATAAAAATTGTGATCTTAGGATTAATCAGCAGTTCAAGCATGTTTCGCCCAAGAGATTGAGGTTTGACCTCTTCCTTGACCTGAAACAACAATTACATATTTAGTATAATCTATATTTGGACACAAGTAAATTTTTTTAAACTAAACTCAATTTTTACAGGGTTTCATAAGCAACTTACATTCCAATTGTAGCACACGATAAAATTCAAAGACAACATGATAAACACCAAATAAAAGCTGGGGGAGTAGTCCTTTAACAGTGATCCTTTACTACTGGAATCTATGAGGTAACCAGATAGAAGGGAGAATAGACCCCAACCAATTGCTCCCCATTGCCTTTGAACCCCATACAGATGGGGCTTGTCCTCTACATAGCAAAATAAATAATGTAAACATTGTAATTATTTTTTAAAGAACAACAATGAGCTTAACTTGCCTAAAGCTTGGAAGCAAAGTGCATCCGCCACCGAAGTTACAACAGCAAATGAAATCCAGGAGATGAGGACGAGTACAACATAGCACCAAAAAATACCGGAAGTGTAAACATTCGAGTTATTCGGAAGCTTCTGCAGTCTTAAATTCAAAGCGTTATTTCCGATGCAGTCAATGTGGCAGTCTTCAACGATGGTCTTCGAAAGACAAGAATAGCCAATTGGGTTCTCCCCTTTAATATCTGTAACAAGGTCTATCGGCATGTATAAAATGCTGCCAGAAATTAAGGAACTATTTATTTTCAGCCTGACATCCATCGCAATATCAGAAGTTGCATTATCATCTCGCCCGAAGGAACCGCTGCAAAAATATGGCAACGGTTTCCCCATGAAAGTATCACAGACTGTCTTTCTCTCGATCCCAGTAATTTCACATCTCAAGACACAAGTGTTGAGAAAGCTGCTCTGATGGAATGACTCAATCTCTGACTGGTTACATTTTTCATTGTGACTTTCAATGCTGTCAACTTGCGTAACATATGAAGTTCCTTCTGAGCATTCAAAAGAAACCGGTCTTAGTGGACTAGAAGTAGGTAAGAAGGCGAAGGACATCAACGCTACGAAATTGATTATGTTAAAGATGAGAAAGAGTTTCTTCTTCATTTTGTATCTATCAGCAATGACCCCAAACAAAGGCATAGATATTAGACCCGTGATGGGGGCTAGGGTAAAGAGAAGACCCACCGCAATTTCTGAAACTCCAAGCTGTTTCGCAAAAACGGTGATGGATGGCCAGAATGAAGCCATTCCTAGTACAATTCAATTTTAAGATATATATAAAAAACTGGAAACCCTTTTCTAAATATTATCATAGAGAATGTTAAATAGAATGAATAAGGTATTCACTTACCCCCGAAATAGAGAAAATAATGAGCCTTAGGAGGGAATAGCCTCCAATTTATTGAAAACCAATCCATGATATCACAACAATTTTACAGTACAAAGTACAACGTACACCGAGAGCTAAGTTACAAACGACTAGTGAGTGAGAAGAGCATAATTTACCACCAACTCTGTCTACTGCTGTCCAAATAATGTTCTTCTCTTAATCTATTGAGTTCGTGATATAGCATACAAATTAAGATCTAGAACATATGCCAGAATACATCTGTAACTCATATGAAAAACATTGACTTACATGATTAATAAAATCTTGTCCTTTAGTATTTAATTGAAGAGCAAACAGTTTTTAGCGAAATTTAAGGATTTCCAGCTACAAATATAAATTACTGCTCTCTGCATTCGTTTACATTTATTATTTTGTGAACCATCTTCAAGCTAATTCAGCTGAGCAAGGTTGGCTACGTGATGTAATTCAAAATCGAACTAATATGCTAAACTCACAACACTAAACTATTGAATCTGAGGAAAATAATATGACTCAAACATTCCTCCCTCCACATGAATATGTG
This sequence comes from Agrenia bidenticulata, assembly GCA_034694785.1. NCBI lineage: Eukaryota > Metazoa > Arthropoda > Collembola > Entomobryomorpha > Isotomidae > Agrenia > Agrenia bidenticulata. The sequence continues at coordinate 66,556 of JAQFYM010000051.1, read as the reverse complement.
TAGACATAGTAGTACTACCCGATAGCATAGATAAGTTAGTCATAATGTAGAAATTGAAGATTTTTAATACGGGAAGTATTATTAGACGGAGAACTTCAGTATTATAAAATAAATCGATGCAAGGCGGATTTGAAGGATGTCAAAAAATCCATTTATATCTGACAAATAACTCAACATTCACACTGTAAAGTGTTAACTCTTTCCCAGTTTCATGGCCCGTGCTTTTATCTAATCGATATCATGTTTACAATTCTCTCACTTAGAAACTAATTTTTTTCAGACTCCGTTCTCATACACATATCCCTCCATACATATCTAATCTGGTTCATCCGCTCCTGTGATATTCTGGCTGGTGTTCCCGTAGCACGGCCACTTGGTGATATCGATAAACTCTTTACGGGGAGCCATACCTATAATTGAAACATCCATTAATGCTGCATCTACAATTTTTCATATTCAAAATACAAGAAGCCGGATATTACATGCATTATAATTATATCTACACGAATAAGAAAGTTACCCGGGGGGAGTTCAAAATTTTGGGCCGATTCGAATGACAAGTGCTGTCGGTAGTCATCACAAATAGTCAGGTGATCTTTATACACAGATTTTTTCATATGATGGCTAGCGTTGTACTTACACACAACAAGCTCCTCACGGCCGTTTTCTATCGCTTTCTGTGTTGGAATGAAAAACAAATCAGTAAGATGTCAAATGAATAAGTGAAAATTTATCGCGGCTAGCTCAAACAAAGGTCAAAGGTTCGCCAGTAACCCCCCTCTATTTCGATGCATGCGTGAAACCTTTACTTGTCTAAATGTCTAGTACCATCAAATTTATGTCCCTCGGACTGCACCTGATTATGATTGTAATTTAAAAGCGCATTGAGTACTCTTACCTGCCGGCAGCTGTTCAGATGAAGAGCAAAGTGCCCGAATCCTACTCGGTGACTTTCATCGTACGGACATACCATCAGCTGCTTCACTCCCCCATGCAGAGTTCCTTGTCCCGATGGCACAGGTCCATTCAGGTCCAACTTCTGCAGTTTCGCAGGCGGTGGCATTCCTATCTTTCTCTTATCCATCTTCAATCTTTGAAGAATCACGTGTAGACGTAAAAGAGAATCTATTTTTACCCGAAATTGAAGCAAAACTTAATTTGAAGCCAGAACGAACAGAAGATGGTTAGAATTATAATTTAAGATAAAAGGGCAAGGGCAAGGTGCATCTAGACCTCGACACTCGGCAGTTTTTGGTAAGAAATTGAGTGAAAGGGAAATATGAAATAAAATAAGCTATTACATAATTAAAAAACTAAACTAAACCCATATACCAGTTTGCTTTGAAGACTTACTTCGAACTTGAACACAGGTCAAATGCCCTCCGGTTTCTGAGTCCAAAGTTAAGTGCTAATCAGGGTGAAGATTTAATCTTGGTTACTGAAAATCAGCAGCAATACTGACAATCTCAATGATTCAAGCGCATTGACCGCAGCACAGACCAATACACAATAAAAGTCCAAAACCCGAAACCCCCACAGCAGCACTGCAACTGTATCTCAAATAATTATTCATATACTACTTACCAGGTAGCTAGCACACCGCACAGTAAGATATAAGCTACGGTAGAGAGCGCCACTGGTTCTGATTCTGCTGATCTCGATCTTTTCTTTCAAGTTTTCTTCTTTCCACAAATCACAATTCTGAAATCTTGCCAAATACGTCTCCTCCTGTCATCTGAAACTATTGAAAAGAAGAGGACCGGAGTGGACAACTAACTTTATGGTCCAGGTGACACGGCCCACAGGTCAGGTACTTTATGGTTAGAACTTAAAAGTCGGGATTGGTATTTATGATTTGGCTGTTCGTAAATTACTTAACGCGGGTGGAGGTCAGAGAGTTTTATTACAAAATTTGACAGAGGGTTAGAATTAGGACGGGTTCAGAGTTTTGTTTCGTATAAAATCAACAGAAAATCCATTGATGCTGCCTGTGCACAATTTGAGCAAATTTATGAGTTGTTGAATAACTTATGAATTTTTGTACGTATGACGTAGGGATTGGGTATTAGCATAAGTTTTTGGGAAAATTGAGATTTGCATCATGTTATGAAGGGAAGAGGGGGTGCCAGGGGGTTATCAAAGGTCTCTACGGTAACTGCAACGATACAAACAAGCTGTAGCTTATCTGCTTAGTCCGAATTTCGGAAAATGAATCTCACCTGATATTTCGCTGTATTACCAGGAATCAAAGCAGGAAGGAGTTGACAATCTTAAATTATCATCAAGGTCGAAGATAATGCTGCTGGTAAAGGTCAAAAATAAATAAGCTTAAGGTATAAGGTAATTTTATTTAAATCCAAATATCTTTGATACTGTAGTGAAGTAGCAGCCGTTGAGCCGCACCATATCCCAATAGGAAGATGGCAGAAGAAATGCATTCCAGTGACCTCACTTCGCATCTCAGTCACAGTCACAGTCGTAGCCGTAGCGAAAGCATTAGCTATGTAACGGTTAGTGATTCTCCTCCCAGCAGCGGGTCCACATCCACCAAGTCTATTTTGAAAAAACGAAAGCTCAGAGGTGGTAAGTTTGTCCTGGAAAAAACATCAAAGAGGAAAAAGGTAAATGTGTTGAGGGGTCCACGGGTCCGGAAAGGAATCAAGTACGATTTGGACGAGGGGTTCAAAATAATCTTCCCAATGTTTGAAAACGAATGGAGACCCAGACCCTCGGTAACAGAAGCTACGTCCACTGTCAGTGACTCTGAGGAATTTAAGAAATTTCGAACCAGAGCTTGGGTCGAGGATAATCTACGGACTGTGGGGGGCATTCAAGATGACGAGGAGAAAATGGGGAGTCGAATGCAGGAATTACTCGACATCCCGGAATCTGAGTACATTAATGTCCTGTATGAAATTAGATACCTCCGAGACCAACAGCTTCGTAAGCGAAATGCAAAATTGGCTGAGAAAATGAAGAAGAATGCTGAAAACGATGCGCAAGTGAAGAAAAGGCTCAACCGTGAAAAAGCTGCTGCTGATCGGGAATTTAGTTGGAGCCGGATCAAGCAATATGGGTTCCGAAAGCGGTGCGTGATGCTCTGCAAAGCAGTCAAGAACAAGTTATCTATTTTTTACCGAGAACATCTCTTTCACAACACTTGGAGAAAGGCAGGACTGTATACTCCTCATTTCGCCGTTACTTTTCATAATGGAGCGTGTTTAGCGATCTTGGTGAGTTGAGTTGATGTTTTTAATTTAGAAATTTGAATACAAAATAAGACGCCAGGCGCCTTCCTTGCAGATATGGGCCATCATCATTCTCGTTTTGGTGAGGCAGGAGGTAAGAGAACTAAATCGAACATTTCGAGATGTTGAAAGCATTCTGTCCAACAGAAGTGTGAGCATTGCGTCTGCGATTTTCATCCTTTTCAGTGGAATCTTTGGACTTAGTGGGACTCTATTCCATTTAGGAGGATTCATATATGCGGTACTAAACTTGCTTGGGTTACTCCAAATTACTAAATCTCTAAAGGAAGAGACGTAATACCTTTTTTAAAGCGGCGCAAGTGGTTGAAAATTTGATTGTAAAATCTTTCTAATTTGTGTTTGAACAGTACATCGTGTTTTTTATCTGTGGATGGGCAATGTTTCTTGCCAATGAGATGCATGAAAGCTCATTTGCCTACGGAGATGCTTTAAACAAGTACTTCAGTTTTGAAATTCTCGAGTACCTCAAGAATGATGGGAAGGATCGAGATATTTTGACAGCAATTCAAACGGAGGTGAGACTATTTGAAGTTTTGGAGGAGTAGAACTATTTAGTATTTTTTATGACGTTCTGAAATAAATCTAACAATGAAGTATATGATTTAAATTAATTGAGCTTGAGCGAATGCACTGAACATGGTTCTAAGTTTCTTTTGATGTTCTACTAATTTTACACTTAACACGTTACACGTTTTACACGCTACTTTACTAAGTAACAATTTTTTATTTCAATGAAATTTTTCAATAGTTTCGATGCTGTGGAATCTATGGACCAAGCGATTACGGATATAACGGATCAGTAGCGCTGGGTCAGAAGTTTCAACTGGCCAAGTCGTGTTGCCACATTCGCTCCTTCAGTTATAGACTACAAAACCTAGATGACTGTTTTATCAGTCCTGACTTGGGTCCAGGGCTACAAATTTACGTGAACTACGAGGTAACATACCCATTTTATTTCACACTGGTTGTTTAAATCAATTTTTGGAGGTGTGACTAATTGCTATAGTTTGGAAATAATTTACAGGGTTGCGGGGAAACGATCAAGTTCTACTTGCAGCGGCTTTACAAGATCAAAGAACCTCTGTACTTTTTTATGATATTTGTCGTCATACAAGCAGTCATGTCATGCTGCAACCTTAGCTTCCACTTTTTCTCTGCTAAGAAGGAAGTTAAACCTCGAACGAAAAAGCTAACGCCTGGAGAAATGCTTATGGAAGCAATCGAAGATAATCTTTTGTCCAGTCAAAAATTCGACTTTGAAAATTCACCTGGGTCTATTGATGAAATTCGTAAACGGCTGGCGGAATGTGCAACAATAAATGACTTTGTTACGGTGATACTGGATTTGATCAGAGAAGTGGACTTTGTTGTGAATGCCGATCCTGAAGCCCTTGCTCGAACTATTTTGGGTTCCACTCCAAGAAGCATTCCAAGTATGTAATGTGCATTTGAAAAAGTTGTAGCGTCGCTTGTATATACGATTATTGATGTATTGTTTGATTGTAGTTGGTGCAGACACATACGGAACAGGAAAGAGACCTACGTTTTTAGATTTACCAATAAGAGGATTAGAAAATCAGCAAGCGTTGGCCAGAAATGACTTCAAATACAGATACTTGATGCAAGAGATACCAGAGTCCATGACCAGAGAGGTGCATATGAAAAATCTAGAAAACGATAAGAACTACCCTGCAATGCGGTTTTCTCTCCCTGGTCCCCAATCTGACCGTCGTGAAAAGATTTGGAAATGGAATGCAATGGTTGGAAAACTTCAGAAACAAAAGAAGATAACAAAAACAAACGCTAGAGATCCTATAACAGTTCCGCCAGCAGCTCTGCGTAACGAAAGTTTATCACGAACAGTATCAACGAGACCAAAGTTTATGGTTCGGAAATCCAGAAAAGTTTTTCCAGAAGAAAAGTTCGACATTGAAAGTGTTCCGTACCGCTCTGAACTTCATGTTTTAACTCGAATCATCGCTGAGTCTCAAGCAATGGTTCGCGACCTTCATCGAAAAACTGATTTTGTCGCCAAGTTCAACCAAAACTCTCTAGAAAATCGTACCAAAGTGACTGAGGCTGTTAAGTTACTTCTAAATACTGAAGCAATGAAGGCATTGAATCCCAGCTACAAAAAAAATCGAATTCAGCTAAAGTCGGTGTCTACTTCAAAATCTTCATCGCTACGTAATTATGGGAAACATAACAAGTATTACGATGCCATCATAAGTCAACCGTACACACCAGTTGCAGACCACAGTAGTGCTTCAGAGACCAAGATCACTCATAGACCCCATGCACTTATTAGGACGGGAGTAGAGACACGTGTTACAATTGCAGTACAGACCGAGGATGAGGGTTTACCTACAGAATCTTCGACCTCTCGCACCCAAGGTTCAGAATTGCTTGATGTTCAAATTAAATAATAATATGCATATATAATCAATGTCGTAGCTAATCTCAAACGCGATTACTAAATTTTCACCCTTCATTATTTACTATCAGTTTGGTCTCGAGAAAATGAATAAATGGTATTTATAAACAACATTCAATTTTTGTTGAGTACATGTTTTTTTGGATACATCCTTGAGTTAAATTGGGGAATATCTGACTAAGTGATGTGATGACCTAAGGCCGGTGTCGTATTTTTTATTTTTTACTCGTAGAATTAACCCTGCCTAAGGGAACAAGCTACTTTAGAGAAAATTGTGAATGAATTAGGAAATAGGTACAAGAAAAGAATAGTAACACCCGGAAGAATGCTTTATCATATTTGGTATTGGAAGTTCCAGTGTTTGATTGACTGTTGATCACAGGGTTCAGAGTTGTGGTAACAGGGCTCAGAGTTGTTACAAGGCTCAAAGTTGTGGTTCCAGCGCTCAGAGTTGTTGAGGGACTTTCGTAAATGGTGCTCGAGCTTAACTCCATTGTAGTAGAAGGATAAGTTGACTCTTCTTCTTCCAGAACTGTAGAGCGAGTATGAGTTGAACTGATTGTAAATACAGTAGTAGTCTCTATTGTAGATGTTTTAATAGTCGTTAAAGGGGTCGCTCCATATCGCTGTTCAATAATAATTTTGTCAATCAAAATGAAATCTCCGGTCTTGATTGGCTTTAGCCAGAGCTTAACCTGAAATTATAAAGTTAAAAAAAACCTAACGATAGTAACATAACACCAAAACTCTAATTACTACAACATTTGACATAATATCTTTTAATCTCACGAATGAACTTGTTAAATTCGATTTATAGATTTTCCATGTAGGGATCTCATTGTCCGCCAGCGATGTTATTACATCCTCTACACCTCCTTCTAACGTAATGTTTCCTGTCCCATGAATGTAATACTGAAGCTCTAAGCATTGGACAGCTTGAAAACTGGTAGCAAACTCAATGAATGGAGAGGGGTGATCGAAATATGGTGGTAAATCGTTGTAAAATGAAGCCCAAACTCCTTCCACTTCCTCGATATCTATCAAATCTAAATCGGTCGGACTTTCGTGGTACGAAAACCATCCGTCAAAATGCATCGAAAATGACCACGGAACCCCGGAATCCTTTTTTGTATTCAAAATGTACTGAAACACTGGGGGCGGAACAGTTACGGTTGATTCAATTTCAGTTGTTCTTATATCCGTAATATCTGTAATTGTCGTAGGAGTGATAGGAGTTGTCCCTCCATTTCCTTTTAGAATGATTTTGTCAATCAAAATGAAATCTCCAGACTTGCTTGGCATGAGCCAGAACTTAACCTTAAAATATTAAAATGGAAAAATTAAACCCGGCTTTCAGTGAACATTGTGATTGAAAGGTTAGCACTGAGTTAAATGAACACAAGTTAGCGAAATTATCCCAAGCTGACTTTAAATTGTGTAGAATACTCACAGAAGGGTATTTGAGGTTTGAAGTGTATGTTTTCCATGCAGGGGTCTCATTATCTTCTAACTGGGTTACGATATCCTCTATACCTCCTTCTAGCCTAATAATTGCGGTTCCATGAATGTAATACCGAAATTCTAAGGTTTCGATCGGATGTAGATCATGTGTAAATTCAATGAATGGAAACGGGTAGTCCAAAAACGGTGGATTTTCGGTATTAAAGGCAATCCAGACCCCCTGGGCTTTCTCAAGACCAGTTAAGGTCACATGCTGGAAATATTCTTTGCCAAACTCTGTTAAACCTGCATCGGTCAGATTATCGCTGTAGACAAACCAATCGTCGTAACTGGCAAAGGACATAGACCAGGGATGTTGGGACTCGTTTTTAAAATCTAAACTGTATTCATAAGCTGATGCAATTGTCTGCATGGATTTAACCAGCGGATTCTCTTGCGATTCAACTCTTAACACGATGCACAAAATCGTGACAAGATGCAGAATATTTCCCCCACTTTTCATGATGAGTTTGGAATTCTAAATGAAACTCAGTCTTTGATCGAAGCTTTGTCGATCAATTCTGGAGACTAAAGAGAATAATTTGTATATTGTTAAAAAAATGGGTTAGAACTTTAAAAGATAAGTTTAGGCATGTCAATCCGAATAATATTTTTCCAGATGTTATTATAAAAGCCTAAGGGTTCCGTATTCATATTGATATAAAAGTGTCCTGTGGGATTCAAAGACTGCATTTGACATTTCAATTATTGCCAATTGATTGATGCTTTAATCGAATCATTTCTCTGCCCTTCTCTTTGTCTTCTGTAATCTGGCTAAACTGCCATATGCTGTTTTCATTATTGTAGCATGAAGGACGTCATGCCCCGATTCCAGACACCTTAATACTATGTAGTTTCGTAGAGTGTTTGGTCTTACCGTAATTAATACTGGTTGAAAGCTTGATGGGGATTATGTGAAGGATGGGAACTTGGAAGATGACTTTCATATATTAATATTCAACCTGACAAAACAATATCGAATCTGACAATCTGACCATAGAATTATATGAATCTGACTGAAAGAATACATGCGAGACCGGGTTGTAATTTGTAATTAATAAATTATTTTCAACACATTTATGCACTGAAGATTTTGCAATTGGATTTTGTTATGGTTTCGTTTTTTTTAACGCTGCTAGAGTCTGAGAAAATGGTCTAGATTGTTCCATATGGAAGTTAAACTTAAGATTAGTTTAGGTTAACTTAACCCAAGGGAATTAAATGCTTCGACTAGGTTGTCTTTATGAAAGTTAACATCCCGATTCCTCATCGAAGATAACATTATTAAAACAATCCCAACTTTCTAGTTGCGAAAGTGCAACTAAATTTCATTCTGACGTAGACCACTTGATCAATGCAGGGTTTCGGTTTAAAGGTGACTTCATTTGGAATTTAGTAATACATGATTAATGATGGGATTTTAGAATGACCATTCATCTGTTCAAATCACGTATGGAATTTTTCAGATTTTAAAACAATTACTGTTAATCCCATACAAATGTTGATTAGCTGGATACGATTCCATTCAATTTAGCAATCACACTCACAGAGTGTCTAATGCACATGTTGTGGTTCTCACGACCTGCCAATAGTGCCAATTGATTTAGCATTTAATTGTCAGTTTGAACAGTTAAAATTCAACTTTGCTTAAGTTAGGTCTCAGATTTTTGCAGTTCTTGCCTACACTCTGGGAATTTGTGAAGTATCATGGGCAATGTTTTGAAGATGACTTTCTTTATTCTTACAACCTTATGGTTTGGATTTGTTCAATCTCAAGAGCTGACTGAAACAACCCGTTTTGCAACCTTTAACTACACATTGGACACAAAAGAAGATTCCGGGGTTCCGTGGTCATTTTCGATGCATTTTGACGGATGGTTTTCGTACCATGAAAGTCCGACAGATTTCAATTTGATCGGTATGGAGAAAGTTGAAGGAGTTTGGGCTTCATTTTACAACGATTTACCACCATATTTCGGTCACCCCTCTCCATTCATCGAGTTTGCTACCAGTTTTCAATCTGTCCAAAGCTTAGAGCTTCAGTATTACATTCATGGGACGGGAAACATTACGCTAGAAGGAGGTGTAGAGGATGTAATCGAAGAAATCGACCCAGATGATGCCCCGACATGGAAAACGTATACATCAAATTTAACATCAATCTCCTTCGTAAGTTTAAAAACGTTTTACCTATCAATGAGTTATGTATAATGTAATAATGAATGGTGTTGTTGAAACAATCAAATAATTATCTATTATTTCAGGTTAAGTTCTGGCTAAACTGTAACGAGCCTGGAGATTTTATTTTGATTGACTATATCAGTTTTCGAGGATATGGAGTGGTTCTTCCTTCACCAATTACACCATCTACAACTACAGTCAAATTGAATTCTACAACAACTAATTTTGAAAACAGTTCAAGCACTCCTTTGACATTTCCTGGAGTAGAATTAACGAATTCGCCCTCAACCGACGGAGACGGATCTGGAATAAATTCTGCTTCCACTTTCCACTTAAATGGTGCTTGTACGTTATTTCTTATAATGCTTGTCAAATTGGCTATTCCTGCCATTATAATGTGAAAATTCAGCAGTTAGCAGTTCATTCCTGCTTTATCAAGGTCTTTAGTTACATTGGTAATCTTATGAAATCAGCCTGTCTACTGACCTAATTTTTATCCCAATCAGGATAAGAAAAAATCCAAATTATATCAAACACTTTCAAACAGTCAGTTTCAAAATTTATTATAACTTTAGCTTATCTAAACGGTATCAAGAAAACGCTAACTGATTCTAATCGTCCTCCATAAATATGATAATGTCAATTGATTAAACGCTTAGGGAAAATCTTCGTTCGTCAAATTCTTTCTAAGTTTCTGTAGCATCTTGCAGTTAATAGCTACTTGAAATTTAAATTCTTAGAAGTTCGCCAAATCCTTTTCAAGTTTCTGCAAAATTAAATGAATTGCATAGAAATGAATTGTGCTGAAAGTCCTGCAAAATTTGAGAAATATATCAATGCATTTCTGTTAACTTTAATAAATGATGACTATTACTCAAATTAACTATATTATCAACTACCATTACACAAGGTTTACATTTTATTCTATTTCGACGCTTGTATGCGTTAGTATATGTTCTCGCTCATCAATCAATTCCGTCCAATAATAAAACTAATGAAATGAACATTGAGTCAGTGTTCTACTATTCACAATAAAACGTAGTTGTGTCTATTTAAGTTTTTATTCTTAATACACAATTGCAAATACACATCTCATGGTATCCTTGTTAAAATCAAAATTATACACAACTTGCATGAAAGTAATTAAAATATTTAATTGTTCCAATAAAATGTAACTCCGTACATTTCTGACTAGTATGTTTTTAATCAATTAAGAAACTCGCAAAACTCAAATTCTTGTAAATCCTGTTACCTACTAGTTTGTGTCTGTGCGCGTAGAATGAGATGATATATTTCAAGTTAACACTGTTAACAGCTAGACTTTTCGAAGCTTATGTTACAAATTTTTCCTAGAGAATTTCGAACCTCTTGTACATATATATACACTCATATGTACTTTTACATATAACATTTCGTATTTAAGATTAGTGTAAATAAATACAATTCAGCTCTACAGACGACGAAAGCTTGGCGTTTACATGTTAGTCCCAACCAACAGCGATTGTTTATCATAAGCACTTATAGTAATTCTGACTTAACAATCAGAACTTAGGTAAATCAACATCACAATATATTTTGTTTAACATTAACTTAACTGTGCCTACTTATTCCAGATAAATTGCAACACAGAATACTTGGAATTCTTACCCTATGCGTTTATTCAACAAGATAATTGCATATCTATGAGGATTTATCGTTTACCAGCTAAATATCGTAAAAAATTAATTGGATATTGGTGACTTGGTGCCACAGTAGCATCCCGACAAATAAAACTTGAGCTAGCACCCAATCCGTTAAATCAATCAGCAAAACATATTTCTCCTTCCTCACTTATACGAATGGAAGCCATTTTTAGAGACATTTGAATACAGTTCCAAAATACATTTAAAAAAATATCAATTTGTAATGAAAATTGAAAGACTTATTGTACAAGAAATGTGGAAAATAAAATAAATATACTTCAAGTCAGATCAACGCGACAACATATTTTTGGAGTTTGTTCACGTATTTGATTAGATTGAGTTTCTATCAATTGAAAGCGGAACAAGGATTATATGTATTCAAGAACATAGTCAATATAGTACCAGCCAGGTACCTCAACAAATCCAACACAACAAGATTCCCTTTCCCTTGTGTAGTTAGTTCTGTTCAAAGGGAAATCCTATTCATGAATACATTGCATCCAACTTGAAACTGAGGAACGCAAGGGAAATTACAAATTAGTCAGTAAAAGGGAAAATGAGAGACAGCTTCAACTTTCTTCCCAGATCACTACTTCCTCTCTGCGAGTGGGACTACGAAAAACTGACAGAATATCATAGATATTCATAAAACAGAACACGACTTGTAGTAGCCCCCGTTCTCATATAAATAATTGAAATCTAGTTTAACGAACCCTTAATTACTTAACTGGCTATGACATTGTACAGGGTCGACGTCGACGAAATCACTGATTTTGTCGATAACAAAAATTGGTCTTCTTAACACATTTAGCTAAACAAAATGCCGATAGCGGCTCGAAATCAAGAAGTTAAGTTGGCGCTGAAGGAAAGACACATCTCGTGATCTCGTATATCGCCCCATCCACCATTTCCCTTTTTCAGTCGCATCTTCTTCCCACGACGGATTTCAACACCTAGATTGTCAGGAAACAATAGTGTTTGATATTGTTTCACCCCTCGGTCTATGGCTTGGGCTGATGAAGCCGGATCACAGGTTTCCTTCTTGTGGTGAACTCCACTTCAATAAAAATAAATAAATAATTAGCATATAATACATCCAACACGAAATGTAAGACTTTGATAACAACATTGCAGAAAGAACAAATTTCGAGAATCTTATAATTTTAGTCCTTTCGACATTGTCCAAGGCGAATATTTAAACGATGACGTCATATGATAAAGCTGTAGTAGAAAGAGCTTTCTAAAATAGATATGAGAATCCCATATTGCACGAAAACAAAGGGGAAAAACCTTTTTCTGCCAGGAACTATTCCTGATTTAGATCCACCATATTATAAAACTACAATTGTTTTTTCCTTCATTACTTCGTTGTGGTTACGTCGACCAAAGGGATTTGGATCGGTAAACAAGATTTTAGCCACAACAAATGGAATATTTTAATGAACTTCAGCTTATCGATCCATACGTCTAGCGATCAACTTGCAATTCGAGTTTCAGTCATATTGTCAGTTTTAATTACATATTACTGTACTTCATGGCATTTCCTTCTATTCTTATTTGCCTTGGGTCATTCTTAGAATTTGAAAAATGTCTTACATACTGCATGCAGGTTTTTGTTGAGTTGAACTTTTTTATACTTTTTAATCTAGTCTCGTCTTGACTTAAACCAAAACAACTAAGACCTCAACATTCAAATGTACAAATCTTCCCTAAATGAATCCTGACATTGGTAGATTCTAAGAATAAAATAATACTCCTTACTACAATCGTCATCGACCTTAATATAATAATAAAAATAAAGAATTGAAAAATTGTAAGACATGCGCAAATACAAAACTCACCAATCACCAATATGAAAAATACGAGGCGCTTTTGCATAAAAAACTTCCAGGGATGATTTCAGACAAGTGTCCGAAACTTGTAACAAGCTCCAGTCCCAGTTGTAATCATCATAATTGCAAAATGTAGGTGAACAAGTCCTAAGTTTCTCCCAAAGGGTACGGTTGAATCCCATCCCCATATTGTGCTTGCTTGAGACCCAGTTGGTTACCACACCCTGTAAGTATGTAAATTAAAAATTAGCCCTTGTATCAATAGTTTTCTATTGAACGTAAATGAAACAGCTAAATAAATGACAGTAATTGTATACTTTCAGCCAATTAAACGCTTAAGTAAACCAAAATAATACAGTACTTTTTACTCTGCCTTAAAAACTCAGACAAGTGCGGGGACCTGCTGCTGCAAGCAACGTTTGTTAGTAGTAAGTACTAAACGCACCGAGTCGTTCACCAAGTTTGCACATTTTTATTATCGTTTCGACCAAGTGCCAATAAATCAAGGCATCATCCATAAACCGTTAACTACCAACTACTACACGCCCTTTCTCTGTTTTCACAAGAGTCCCTTGGATACTGGGCACAACCAAATATATATAACAAAAACAATCATCGGAGACATGCATTCACACCGCATACGTCAACTAAATCCCAAAGAAGAAGTTAAACTTAGGCTGTAACTCTAATAAATATGACAAGCAATTACTCGCTACTAGCCAATCTTACAGCAGCCGCAAACTTTATTGCCAAGCTAAGCATCAACCATCCCACCGAACTCATGAGCTAAAAGATTCTGTACGGTCTGTCTGCAAATCATAATAAACTACAAGCCAACTGCAACCATTCCAATCCTCAAAATATTACAGGATAAAGGTTTCACGGGAGAAGGGTAACAATCTCAGATACCCACTGCCAAATCGGAAATTTAATGCTCCAAGAGTGGATTTTAGTAAAATAAAAGGCTGAATAAAAAATATGGGATCCAAATCCTCCTCCTATTCGTACCTATACAATTGGGTACAATCTAAACCGCCCATCGCTTCATATTACAAGACAACACAAATCCATCAAGCTCATTCGTAGCTGACAGACTCAATCCAATAGGCAAACATAATTCGATAATGTGATTACAAAAAAGGAAAATCCATCTCTCAGATTTGCATTCATGCGTCCACTAAAATCTTCCATACATTCAATTCCTCACAATCTCGATCCACTTCCATGAAGTGAATAAAAATCCAAAAGGCTGTCTCAACCAGGTTGACAGGATACAGAAAAGCTAACAATAAGACGCTCCCTGAATCCACAAAAGAAAGAAGCCACAAACAACCGGAACAAGTGTCAATCATCCTAATGAGAATTTAAATTATAAACCACACGACACATGTTTGCATTCCATTTTATTATCCCATCCAGAAAAAAATCAATTCTACAAAAGCCATCCCATTGCTCGTACAAGCGAAAACGTTCGATACTAAAAACGAAAAAAAAGGGAGACAGTCAATACTGTGATTTTTCCCGAAAGTAACTACAAACAACACACAAGATATATTTACATTTAAATATCCACACGTTCACTTAGGTGCTTGTAAGTCCTCGAAAAAAATTCTCTACACTCGCTCGACGTACTAAAAAAGCGAGAAAGAAAGTAGAGTGGGGAAAGCGTACTGAAAGTGCAAAAAGAGTTTGGAAGTACTTGATAAAAAGAAAGAATATTGAATAAGAAAGGAAAGAACCTGAGCAGCATTATTTTTCATCCAGCTGGAAACCATTTGCACAGGATAGAGGTAGGATATCGGCCTCAGAATTAATGGAAGCTATTTATCAAAGACATCCACACACAAGTTTATTGTTATTTCTCATCCTTTACATCATTACCATTTTAACTCTGTTAGGAGCAAAAGCCATAATGTCCTCGCATTGGTTCATTAGGCAATCGAACTATTGTCTATATATATGCACGTGCGTGTGCCAGGACTACAAAAGCTCCTTATGTAATTATACTTTGCCTCCCATGGCTCGAGAGTCACTTTGCTACAACATGTCAGAAATCCGACAATTCACTCCAAATCCACCGACTCAACAATCTAATACCAGCCTCAACATGTACACACGGCAGAGATAACAAGACAAGAAGCCCATTTCCCAATCCTCTCTAAATTATTCAGGTTTAAAAAAAAAATTACACTTCCCTATTCTTTGTCTTCATCTAGTATGGAATCTTGTTACCTGGAAGGCCCTTTTTCTATTTCAGAACATAAGCAGAACATAACTCAGAGAGATAGATCAAACATCAAACAGGTCTCAACTCTCAACGTCGTCATTTCCTCCCAAGCTATCCTAACAAAAAGCCCAGTTGACAGAAATCAGACTCCTCTGTCTCGTCAAAAGTCCAGAGAGCTCCCATTTCTCCCAAAAAGTAAATAAAAGTTGATTCATCGAATCCACATGTATTTTGGACGGGCTTGGAGTAATCTCTCCATTCCAAAAACTACTATCCATCTCAACTGAAAAGCGAAAGGTAAAACAATTTTCTCCACGCAATTGACTCCCATTCCCACGTCTAATTTAATAAACCACTCCTTTATACAAACGTCTGAGACAAGAGAAAGCCGGTATATTTAATACCTCGATCTTCACCCGATTATTCTGGGGGCAGGAAAATCAATTATTTAAATATCTGTCCGCAGAGCAAGGGAACATATTTTAGGATAAACGTAATACCAGAATACTTGCTGTCCACAAAAAACCAGCTCATTATCTCATTACATTACATGATACTTAATTACAAGCGCTAATTTATGAACATTATTATCAACCACTCTTTCTCTCTCTTAGAGTTATCTAAGACTTTGGAATGAAAAATGGGAGACAGAAATAAATAATTCCTCTCACTTCATTTCCCATGAGAGGTGTCAAGGCCTCTTGGCCCGTGGTTCCCGAGTGTGGGACTGTCTGCAAGTAAAGGGACAAAAAATATGATAATCAATGCAAAAAGTGCCCTGTTTTATTCCACCATGTCACACATAAATAATCATATATTACCAACTCAAAATACCTTGTCATAGTTCTGCATTGTATTTCAAGTCGGAGGAAATGATTCTCTTTTATGGTCTGACTGGGATTTTGACATTTTTACATCTCTTCTCTTCCTTTTCTTGAGATAAGATCAGGAGAAGTTCTGAGAAGTTTGCCAAACTATGTCTGTACTTTCCACCACATATAATAATACACATGGAATATCATATCCATAGCATATGCCGAAGGATCACATTCGTACTGACAAACTTTTGCACTGTATAAAGTGAATGTGCAAAGTGGCCCGAGAGCATC
The DNA here is from genome assembly GCA_034694785.1 of Agrenia bidenticulata. NCBI lineage: Eukaryota > Metazoa > Arthropoda > Collembola > Entomobryomorpha > Isotomidae > Agrenia > Agrenia bidenticulata. Next base: position 50,322 of record JAQFYM010000051.1, on the reverse strand, counting down.
GATCGGCTCAACGTCTTTTTACAATATATAGAGAGCCACCTTCGCACCGATATGGTTGATGTCTACAGTTTTTCTCGTACCTTTTCAGAGGCATGCAAGTGGAACTAGGACACCTTGAATTAAAACTAATAAGACATTTGAGAAATTATAACTCGAGGGCTTATTCACTCCTTTATTCAAAAAATGACAGTACTACTTTTTAAACATCTCGTTTGCTAAAAAACACACACATCCAAAATGTTCTTGGAAAACAAACTGAGTTGTTGGTTTTGTCAAACTCAGAGGAAGTCGTTAGTTTTCACAGAGAGGTATATAGAGAAGTGTGAAAGCACTTTCTGCCAAAAATGTATAATTCCCAACTTTCCACCCGGTTACCAATGTTCCTATACTTACCATCATTAAGAGTAATAGGATGGAGAAAAGTAAGCAGTCATAAAAGGGAAACATGGGCACGACCCAATGAAGTCTCGAACAAATTTCTCAAACAACCCAACCCACCTACCATATTGTACTTTCTAGTTTCTGAGCTTAACGGAATAGGGACACACACCAAACTGCGAAAGTTCCCACATTTCCGAAAAATAATGAGTTCATCAAGTACATCCCGTTACTATACTCTGCTACCGCAACAAGGACTCAAAAGTTAATCTTAAAGCCTATATCAACTTCTCAGTCCCTGCTCCTTATTATCTGATTAGTGGTGGTGGTATCTTTCATTTATCTAGACTCCAGTTTACCCACATGTCCCTTAAATGGTGAAAGAGGTCTTGGTCTTTGTAACTTGTAAAAAAAAATGCTAACTTAGGATTTCCGTACATTGTGGCTTCAAAATCGTAATCTTGTACTTCATCAATAACCTTTTGAGGTGTACTTTGACAAGAGTTAGAAAGAGCTGGGTTATCAAACATTGGCAATTTCTATGTGGTTACATATACAACTTTCCCAGAACTCCGAGCCATATCAAAAACTCTGATATTTACGCTGTGCTAGTTTCCTCTTTACCTCAATCAAGAATCTTGTCGAGTACAGTGTTACTACTGTTACTGCATATCAAACTAGGCAGATATATTCCATTCTTGATTGAATATATGACTATTTTAAGTACAAGCCTTTAGCCGTCTCAAGCAGAGCGGATCAAATCCTAGTTACTCTTTGTTCGGCAATTTCACTTTGACCATCATGACAGAGCTTTAGAAATTCAGATCAACTCTGATAGCGACACGTGCAGCCTACAATGCTTTCAATTCAAATTCTCATACTTAAGATACTCTTGATGGATTACCCTCCGGGGGCATGAACATATATTCGTTTTCAAGACTCGATGGTGTAGAATTCAGGAGGTATTTAGCAATACGATAGAATTAACTAGCCAATCTACCTTCTGGCTCTAATTCGAAGCAAAATATGTCTTTAGACTAACCACAACCTTTTAGACGACGGAAGAGGGTATCAATCAAGGGACAGTAACTGAAGTGGGAAATAGGAGACACAAAACCATTACGTATTTTTAGATTCGTCTCGTCTGCCGAATTTAACGCATCATCATCCCCTCGACTCACATTTATCTTCACAACTTTTTTCCTATCTTTTATTATTTCCTTAAATTTCCTGGATTTGCCCAACCAGGACAAGGACTCGCGTTGCTCTGATTAAAGGTTTCGTGTTTACATTTAATTACACCTTGCTAACCCTTAAACAAATAACACGATTTGTAATGATTCAACAGATCCCATAATATATTCTTCGTCATGGTGGATCCGTGACCTTATTTTGAGCCATATTCCGGATACTTTCTCATAGTGGAATCAACCGCTTGCATACAATAATGTTCGTCATGCCTATATTCGTACTCTGAGATTCAATAAAGACCATTCTAAATTATTCGGAATCGTGCCTGGGCAATTGCAGTGAAAATTAAATCTAGGACACGGCAGCAATCTGGAATCCAAAAACTTACCCTGGAATGAGCTGATCTAATGTTCCAAGTCTTAAGGTAGGTCCCAAGAGCAATTAGATTACATCCATGACAAAAGTTCCTTATCATAGCAGTCTCCATTAAATTCAAAACCCATAAAAAGTCCGGAGTCACATAATGATCCTCTTCTACGAATCCTATCACACCTGTAAAAAAACAAATAGATAGCAATAAGTCAACAGCATTATAAAACGTAACGAGTTCGGGTAACTCCCTCCACAGTTTGGCGTAATAGTGGCTCATACTCATAGCTAAAGTCTATAAGCGTCCCTCTTGAATTCTTTTAAAGACTCTTTCCCAGCTATGAGGAAGTAATAACAGTAAAAGAATCAAGGACTCGAAAAGTAAATGACTTCTAGGAATTTCAATTAAAATCATCCTCCATTGATCCCCACAAGCTCTGACAGTGATGGATAAAAATTATTACCAGCATGCAATTTATAATCCTTTTACCATCCAACGAACTATAATAAACTTTCATCTTATAAAATAACCCCACTGAAGTCAAAGTTTCATAAAAAATGTTGCCAACAATTACTAAATTTCAAAACTTTTGAAAATACTTTAAAAAATCAAAACTCAATAGTCCAGAAAACCCAAATCATTCTGAGAAGATGCCAACAGCACAAGCAACTCACCAGTGTAGTTATGAAGTACATTAATTCTTCCAAAAATAAAGTTTGCCTTCCACCACCAATGGTGCTTCGTTTGCGTATACCTGGCTTCACGGTAGTGGCCATGTAAATCCGGATGTTTCGCATTCCGGCAGTTCCTCGCTCGAGCTCTGTAACAATCGTAGATTTCTATCACAAAAGCCTTGCCAGAAAAATTGCGTCAAATAAAATAATAGCAATAATCATCATCATTATCCTTCATTCCTCCCCATTTGTCTACATTAGACTCAACTTCAGTCCACACATATTCTTTGGCTAGCTATCAACAAAGGTCTTGGGGAATTATCATCATCCCTTCCTCCTTACCCTTTTCCAACATTTGAAGAAAACAAAAAAGGTCAATAATTGGTATTTCCGATTCCATACCGCTTCCGCTCTCTTTTCAAACTGACCAGTATGGAATGAACGCTACGCTTTTGTTAACATACACTCCACACACGAGAAAAGAACGAGTTGTTGGGTAAATGATCTCTGTCCATTTTTACAGTCATTATCTCTTCAGTGTAATTGAAAAGTACAGGGAATGCCAAATACCTCGGCTATCCTCTTGTAAAATTTCCAGCTTTTATAACCTTCCCATCATTTCATTACCAAGAGAGGAGCAATAAGCTCCCTGTACATCTACCCATTGTATGGCAAATGAAGAGGATTTCCCATGGAACTGCTGAACCGTGCTAAAAAATTACTCTATCGTTCTCCACTCAACTCTTTTTTAAATCCAATTCAAGTCAAATCCAATCCAACACAGACACAGGGGATGATGAGAACTTCCATTCATGGACACAAAAGCAAGTCATACAGTGATTTACGAACCCCGAATAACGGCATGGGCTTGATGGTCTCAAGAAAATGACAGGCATCGTCAACAATCTTATGCAAACATAAATAATTAATAGCCTCCTTTGATGCACAATTCCTCACTCTCAGCATTATCTACAAATGGAACCACTTGGAAATCATCGTTCCTCGTCCTTTGCGAAAAAAATTCCCTATTCATTGGTACTGCAGTTATTTTTCATTTAAACATGTCAGACTCAACCTGAACTATATACTACTTACGTGTATAAGACAACGTTACAACTTCTGGTGCAATTATGGTAATTTTACACTAGTGTAAGAGTATTTGCTATTCAAAGAAAGGCAAAAGAAGTTCTCTCCAAGACCTTCGGAAATTGGTCACTAGAAATGTATGTGCCAGAATTCGTAGAAGGAAGAGAACCACATGGGATAAACATGATTAAAGGCAAAGGAATATAAAATTAATCTACTCCAGTCATTTACGAAGGCAAGGCCCGTTCGTTCATAAATAATATTTTCAGGTCGGTTGTATATTACTTTTTCTAATTGTAAGTATTGTAACAGTGAGCCTTTAGAAACCTTGAGACTAACTTTTGCCGAATTTTGCGACCAATCATAACTGAATCATGACTATAACATTTTTATTTTTAATGCTCCAAGGCCCAAGGTCAACAGGTTACAACTTTGAAAAATTGATTCAATATTAGATTTCAATACATGTTTCGACATGCAGAAAAAATACAAGAAATTCAAGACCCAATAAAGTTATTAAAGATTTTAAGTAACTTCCTAAATCCGATCTGCAGATGGCAGTCCCAAAATTTCTTTAATCTTAGAATTTAAATGATTTTCTCTAACGAAAATTGGTGGCTTAAAGCTACTAGCTCTAGGTAAAATTATAATGAACCGCAGTAGGGCATTATGATTCCTTTATTAAACGGCGACCCTCAGACAACAGCGTCGAGAACGAGAGTGCCGTCGGACTGGTTTCAGACGGACAATGGGGATTAAATAGGCCCGAACGAACAGGCAAAAAGTGGAAATTGGACAATAATCGATCGAATTCTCCTAACTTGTAAATATGATTAATATACACACTCATAATAACATATTTCAAATAAATTACGGAAATTACATGGACTAAATGAACTGGGAAATAAATTACACTGAATTGAATTGAAGGTACTACTCACTGCTGTAATAATGTCTGTTGTTGCAGACCAGAGAGCTACTTTCAACACATTCCTGCTGTCATTTCTGTCGCGGATGTCAACCCACTTTGAACTACTACTACATACATTTCTCGATTGAGGGGATATATAAATTATGGATTTCAAAGTGATTCATCATTTTCTGAATTGCCCATAGCCCTTTGTGATTAAGCATTTCCTCAGTTCTGAAAAGCTCTTTGAGTAGATCATTTCTTTCGTATGCTGATGTACACGGGTACAGTAAATTGAATTGAAATTTGAAGTAAATAAAAATGATATAAACAACAGGCGCTTCATTTACCTCGATTCAATGGAAATCCTCTGTCTAAGACTTAAGACGTGGTTTAAGTAAATCTAAGCCTCTTTCATCTTCCCTATATTTGTTTTAGAGATTTGCCTAATTTACTCCTACTTTTTATAGAAATCTCTCGAGCATGAAAAAGTAATTCACTCCAACTCTCCAACGATAGCCTTGTACCTTTGTATAATCTCCTTTCAATAGAAAACAATAAACACAGAAAGAGAGGACTCACTTGGCAGGAGAGATATCACGTGGACAGTCATCGGGACTCTGTCCAGGGAATCGGTTAGGATTGAGCTGAATAGAATACGGATAGAAGATTTGCATGACACGGGTAAAGTCTATATTTTGAATAGCTTCGTTCAGTCCAGGGATGTACAAATCATGAGAGAATATCACAAGACAATTTTCAATCTCTGGAACTCGACTCAGACTCTCTACGAGCAAACTCAAGTACTCAACCCTCGAGTGCACTTGAATTGCCAATACAAAGGTTCCTTCCGTGATCGGGCCGAATTTTTCAATGTTATAGATTTTCTGAAAGAAAAAAAGAAGTTCCAATTAGTTCCGATGAGTTTAACTGGTTCGTCCCTAAACTATATGCTTTTACTGAAAGTCTATAAAGTTAACAAAAGTCTAAAAGTACTGTTACCCTCATGTATAGATCTAGACAATCGTCTAAACTTTCAAAAGTTTCTCCATACCTACAAAAGTCGATAAGAGAGTCCAGTTAGTAACACTCTGATCGTTAGCGAATTCTAAAATCCTATAATATTTCCTTCTGTCTCCAACATCCCATTCGCCAAATCCTTCTAACTTCCTTGGACTTGGCCCCTATATTCTCTTTCCTTGGGTATAACCATAGAACTATATACTTTAATTTATCGGCCAATAATACAGCTTCCGCCTCAAACAAGTATAGAAAATCTCACCGAAAGTAAACTGAACGCTTAAACTTCATCGCCTCCCTCGGGGAAAGTACACATAAAGTGACATAATGTCTCTCACATTTCCTCTAGACTTTATCTTTACAGATCTTTATAGCCGAGAAATTCGACCAAATATGAAGGCCATCAACCGTTTCCAGATAGATATACTTATCCCACAAAACCTACACCGCCAAATTATCATACACGTACCCTGATATGAATCCTAGGATACACTTTACGTCCTTGGCAGCATGCAGCCAAACTAATATACAATGCTAAATTATTCCCATGTCAAAACCAAAAGCTTCATCACCCAAAACAGCCTGCCCAGGTGTAGCAAAGGAGACAATTAACATTTCACTTCCCTCTGACCTGCCACTTTATGTTTATTTCCTTTCAACTCTCCAGACATTCACTACATAACTTCCCAACAGACGTGGAAAGATCACACAAAAGCTATAAACAACATTTTTCATGAACTGCCAATAACTCCAACAAGTTATTCCATAATACAGTGTGGCTCCATTAACTGACAGGCTCCCAGCATGCGATAAATCACCCTCTTCACCTCCCATCATACTAGCACTACTACACACAGCGCAGAGTATCATACTTTTCGAAACATTATATACAAGACAAAAAGCAGTCGAGAAAACCATGAAAACAGATACACGAAGGCAGAGACTCATTTCATTCGAACGCCAAACATTCCGCCTTCTCCTCTCTCTCTATCTCTCACACTCCTCAAATGGCATAACCTAAATTTAGCAAAAAAAAAATCGTAAACTTCCAGATCAACAGCTAATTCCTTGAGAACATCCTTCCGTCAAATCATTCTGTTCATTCGAGTTGTTTTAACATCTGGTGAAGAAAACCGAATCTCAAAACCTATATACGGATTGAGAAAAAATGTCCGTGTGTCTCAACTTTCAATTCTAACTGGTCTAATCCTCTCCTCCTCCTTTCTCGACGTCTCCACTGCAAAAACTAATACTCTCCCGTCCTAATCTTATCGACATCCAGTTACTCTGAGTAGAATGAGAGAAAGGAGCTGCTAATTACAAAAAAAAACTCACCCGTTTTATCAACACCTCATTAGAAGAACCGAATAGAACCCGAGCCGACCTTCTTCTCATTTGACTCTGTATTTAGATTACATCTTCACATACCCAGAACTCAGAAGCATCTTCGAGTAGGAAACAACAAGCATGCCAAGTTTATTTAGTTCTACGTTGTCTTCTCTCTCAGGTTCATAAAAAAAATCTAATCTGAAGCGAAATCCCCTGCCAAACATATCTACCTCCATTCCATCCCAGAGGAGGTGGTTTCTTTTAATATGAATCCAATTAGCTAATCTAATTTATTCTGTAAATGAACGCATTGACTCTAAAGAACTTAGAGGGAGAGAAAGAGTGAGCCTCACCCACTCAACACATATTTAATCAATTATTAATTTGAAGGAACCCTTTTAGTGTTCAGACAGGCGACAAGGAGAGGATTACACCAGTCTTGCTAGTTGCTAAATGGAATTATATATTTCTAATAACTAAAAGCTCTCTGATTCCTGGCCACGCCTCACCCAATTTCACAGAAAGTAAAGCGCAAATGATTTACAGAGGGCCTTAACTCAACTGTGAAATTATTCTAGGTATCGTATTCGTATTTGTCCACGCCTGAAAATGTTGAAGCTCCGCTCAAGCCTCTCCGTCAATTTTTAAAATGACTTGTTCACGAGCCCGGGACTAAATTGTAAATAAGGCTAAGGAGAACTTCTGACATTTCTTTTATAAGCTGACTCTTCATCAATTCAAGACTTACAGCTCCAAAAAGGCTTCAGAGATTATTTAAAAGTAGCCTAGAGATATTAGTCATTAGTTTACAACTATACGAACCTGCTCCTCATTTTGTAGCTTAATCTCCTTATTTATCTCCTCAATTTCTTCTCTAGTAAGGGCTTCGGTTTCAGGTACGTTGATAAACGCCGGGGTTCCCAGCCTTCCATTTTCCAGACCTCCACTCCAAACTCCGCCACCGTTTCCGCCCCCTGAAGACGACTCATCTTTCTCTTCCGATCTGTCAAAGTAAAATAGGTTTTTATAAAAACTTTTCGCGTAAGGACACTAAAATTGATTTTAGATTTGTTAAAAGTGATTAGTAGTAGATGTGGGTCACAGTGATAGTAATTAAAACTCTAAGTATGAAGCTCCTCAATTCCCTACATACTGAATTGACATAAATTTAATGTTATTTATGATTATTATTGAGGACACACAATCGAGAAAATTCTCTTTCATATTCAACTTTAACTCACTACCTAATTCCTAGAGATATAAAAAAACTACATAAGAAATAGGAACCACGTGTAAGTGTAAGGATACAACCTTAACTCAATCCTTACATGCTTGTGGGTTCTTTCTTCTTTGTAGCATGTTAGATCCGTAAAATCCGTTAGGTAATTTAATTTACAACGGAACTGCTGGATTGTCTTTGTTTTCCCCCATCCCCCATTAAAAAAAACAAAGTAAGCCAATAAATCCGCTTATCTCTCCGATTCAAATCCTCTTAGAGTTCTCTCTCCCTATTTCATTCGTGTCATATCATCACATCTATCTTTTTATGTCCTCATCATTCTTCCCTTCCCAAGAGCTCCTTCCTATTCTGCATACTCTGTCAAAGAAATGTGAAGAACCCGTTGAAAAATGCGGACACTTGCGGAAATATTGAGGACATCCCCTGACGTAATCTTTTCAACCTATACTTTCAATACATAGAGTTTCGATATGCCTTTAATCAAAGGCATGTTCACTTCTCATTGTCAGACTTCTTACCTCGCAGATTATTATTCGATTGGATACTTAGCAGATTCTTCTACATAAGAATTTTTACTCTTATAAGTTTAAACCATTAAACCTGCACCATTTTCTAAGTGGATTTTGATAAAGTGCACGAGGACAAGCAAATTTAAATATCATAACCCACACGGTATAAAACCGAAGGTTAAAAAGTTCCAACTCCTTAAGAAATACAGCTTACTTAAGTGGATTTGAATTGGAATGTATGCCGCCTGAGTGTGAAAAATTAAAGTGGAGCTGCTGAAACGATTCGGAAAAGGGTTTGGTAGTATTATTGGACATAACCTCTAGTCTTGTTTTCGATAATCGGTCATGAAACTTTCATTCAATGTTATATGACAGGCTTAGTTTTACACGAGCATGCAATGACGGTCAGATCAATAGTCTTCAATCTTCTTTACCAATAACAAAAGTATTTCATTGTCACCCTTATTGATTATTCCTTCAACAGTGCCAATATGAGGTGAATAATTTATTCAGCCCTGTCACTCTCCTTACATTAAATGACAGAGAATAACCCCACAACTTCACAGAGTTTCTATTTTCTATATGTTATTTATGAAAAGAAAGTCTTAAAAGAGCCGATTCAGTGGTAACCTTTGGCTTGGCTTTTACAACACAATATAAAGAAACAATATAAAGTCTCGCATAACAAACCTTTATCAAAGAGAGACCTTTAACATAGAATACGAGTTAATGGAACGTCTGCAACCTGAAACTACCTCAAACTAGCTCCAACTGGATCGAATTAAAGATAATAAATGAGGTTTGATCTCATCCCCACTCAGGCATACATAGGAACACTCTCACGTGAAAATATAATTGCTGCAGAATCCAGAATCCCTCACTCCTTGCTCATTGTTACTTTGTTACCACTACCTCAAGGTCTGATCTTATTCATCGCTTCCTTGGTGATGGTCACGTTAACGCTAATAATGCTCACTTTGAACGATAGCCGAGGCAGCAGGTGTACATATGTAGATCATTGTTGAATATTTAGAAACTGGATGATAGAATCTTTCAGTTTCTTCCTCTTGTAAAACTGCAGTATGAACATCAACATGATTCACGGTGATGCATCCACTTTCATTGCGAACAGTTCCTGACAAAATTACTTGATCATTTGACTTGAGAGTAGTCTCGTCCAACGAGTATGACTTGTTCCAATGCTTCTAATCCTAAAACTCTTCCCAACTAACAGCTCACTCCTTACAAACTGCAAAAGAAATCATTTCGCTTTATAGTCTCGGCGAACGGGATCTGCTGTAGACTTCAACTGTTATCTTGCTAATCTTCTATAAGACTACGATTGCTTTATATAATTGAACCCATGACGCCAGAAAATTGCTTGATATATTTCTTACACGCAAAGCTAGCCCAGTGCCGTTTATCTCAGGTCAGAGCTATTTTAAAATACAAATATATGCTTGTGGGCAATCATCTTTAAACCTTTCCTTCCAAAAGAAAAACTTAATCAAAGTTGACAATGGGATCATTTATTAATATCATGTGTAAACTAACCTAACTGCTCTTGATGCAATAGCAAATTTAATTAATTTTTTTCTCAAATTTCGCTATAAAAAGTAGAGAACATCTTAGTAGCATGCATATACTTTGTCACTTGTCTCATTATCAAAATAAAATAGATTAGAAGAAATCATAAAAATAACACACAAACTCAAACACCCCCATAAATACAAACCCCAAAATCTAGAAAGCCACAGTTAGTTCGATTTGTTACCTCCGCTCATCGAGAAAAATACAGAGCATCTTGACTTAATCTTTATTACAAATTCTAATCAACCTTTCCAGCTCCCCAAAGTCACTCTCCTCCGTCTTCCCATTTTCTACAAAATACAATTCCATTTCCCAGTCTCGTCAAGTCAAAATTGCAGATTATTATTATTACCATCCACGATTCACAATACGAAGTTCCATTCAACGATTCTTCTCTATCCATCTAGTTATTTTTTAGACAGTAATAAATAACATCTTGTCAATATTGAAGATCCAATCCCATGAGAAAAATAACTCGTTATCTAACCCGTCCTCATATTATCAATCTTATCAAGATGCAGATCCAGAATCCATTTAAATTTATGAACATCAACAAATATTTGTTTTTTCTCTCAAGCCCTTGTGCGTGAAACCAGGCATGAAATCCAATATCCGATATAATATGTTTACTTAAACAAATCCATTAAAAATTCAACCACAACCGCAAAAAATACATCCGTTTTTATCCGTTTTGGTTAACCACCAGAGAGATCCTTAGCCCTTACACGTCTCTCAGCAATCGCATCACTCTTAAGACAGTAATAATAACAGAAAACTGTCTGTAGTGCCGTGAAGTCTCCATCCATAGGAAATTTCGTTTCGATAGAAGCATTCACATTTCCCCTAAACATTTGATTTTTATTATCACCCGAAAGAACTAGAATTAATATAATAAAACCAATGAGATACTTGATACACGGAACGGAATAGGAGGAGGATCGGTGAACTGGAGTTGGTGATATTGATACCTTCCTACTACAGATTCTTTCTGTACAGAAAAGCCGGACATAATAATAATAATACCATCATTCTCTCTCAACAAGAAAAATAAGCTAAACTACAAATTATAAATGCATTCCTCACGAGATCCAGTTACATATTTATATATTATCAACACACATACAACTCGGCCCCTTCCTGCTTTCATGAATTCATTAATTCATCTCTGCTGAAAGATATTTTGTACCAACGGGATGATTACATCCCCCCCTTGATTGTGACCCTCTCACATTGTTTATCTCATTTACTCGAGAAGTGAGAGAGATGCTTCGATAGAGAGGATCATTTAGTGTTTAACGTGAATTCAACTGCATCTAATACTTATTTGCATCATCAGAATTATCTTATATATGATCCTGGCATAATATTCCAAAGTGTTGGTATGAGTATGGAATGCTGTACTTATTAATACACTTCTGAGTTAGTGTGGTTATTGTGGTAAATTGAAAATGGGATAAACCTCATTCCATCCTTTAATGCTGACAAAAATTTTTAATTCTAAATTCAATGTAATGACAATGACGACGCAATTTAATACACGAAATATTTTACGAATGTTACGAACTCATCAAGTGTCAACTGGATTCTATTTGGCTTGTAAATTTTATTGTACGGAAAATCATTTAGGTTCTTTTTTTTAGCTGTAATGATAATTATTGTGGTTTTGTGTGAATGTGGAATGGTATATGCATCGGTAATCGGTACATCCTCCACATACACATTCCATATTTGGGCCTCGCTTTAAGTTTATATGACCGTAGTTAACAACTACCACCATGCACCGTTGACCGTCTCCCCGTCGTATATTAAGATAAAACGTCGTGATCCGAACTTTCTGGTTAAGAAAAAAAATTAAATGTCTTAATTACTCTGGCTTGATGAAACTTGTTCGTAGTTTTTAACTGGCTATTCAAAACACAGCATGCTATATCCTCTCTATAGTTTGCTTAACTGTCTGTTTGTTTGTTGCACTATTCGTCTATAATTACAGGAACTATTTTAAATCTAAATCCCTCATTCGATTCACTAGACTCACCAGACGAGACATAATAATGAAGCTGTCGAAAAATTGACCCTCGACCTTCAAAAAAGTCCATATCATTTATCAACGGTGGCCTATTAATGGGTCTGTAGAACCTAGTCTGAACTACTCAAGGGATTGTTACATTGTTTGTTATAAGAGCAAAGCAATACACTCGGTCTTTATAATTGACAATATTCCGTATAATAAGCTGAGACAAAAACAGTAGCAAGAATTTACTAATTATTTGCTTGCAATAAGATTCTGAATCATATGTGCAGCACAGAAAGTAGTGATAATTTTTTATCCTTGTAGTTCTTTATAGTATTTAATTAATATCGAGGACAAACTATCACGAGGTTCCCCCTCGTGATTCTAAGAAGGCTCAATTATTACAGAACAGCAGTTTGATATTAAGGCTGTGTATGAATGAAGTAATCATAGTTCACGCAATCAAGCCATAAATGGGAAACGAGGATTTTAGACGTAACTTTTAGATTACGACTCTTAACTGGTGGAATTGGTCGTAATATAATTAGGGACATCTCGAATATTAAAACTACAAATGTACTCACTCTATCGGAGCAACACACCAAGAAATCTAGATACGAGTATTCATTATAAATTTTTCTAAATCAATTGAGTTCCAAGTCACGCAAAATGTTATGGAAAGATTAAGAGGCATAAGTCAAGTTGACGGCGGAATTTTTAACAAATTGAGATTCTTGCAAATGCACACTGAAAAACTATATGAATGCATCGTAAAATATCGGGCTTCAATAATACAAAGTGTGTCTAAAAACTATAAGTTCAAAGGGTTACTGACCTCTTGTTGCCTAGTGATGAATGGTCTTGTCGGAGCACACTAGTGATGTAAATATTCAGCCAGATGAGAGAGACGACGAAGATTAGGAGAAGAGTTTTGCTGCTTTTGCTGCATCGGGACATAAGAAAGTTGGTCATTGGGTCATCAATCCAACATCTCATGGGTCATAAGATGGTCAAACTTCTATGTGCATATCCCACAAGACCAGAGCTTTGTTAGCCGATCGATCACCAGTATTCAATCGTCATTCAACTTCGATTCTACTTTTAGTTGCATCGGGGCAAGCTAATTCTGGCCAAAGTTCAGCTGAATATCAACTCGCTTTTCTGACACTTTGCCCTTTGCTATTGCACTGTTCATCACGCATCACAAGCGGAATGGGTTATCGATCATCTTCAGTATTTTGCAAAATTTTGCTAAAAGGGCTCTCCTCAAATTGCATCCCTCTTCACGTGTGAATAAATTTTAAGGCTGTACTGTGGAACATGAATATGTACTTGACTTTTTATAGACCGTTCCACAAGCTTTGAGTATTTGTTCTTGTACGTCTGTCAAAAAGCAGTCATATCCAGTATTTTTGATCGTCATGAATTGTCCAAAATCTCTGAAATAGAAACAAAACAGAGCAATTAGTCCTTCAATCTTTGAACTATTTTCCTGTCAGAAAAATAAAACTGTCTGCATTTATAACTCTAACTCTTTCCGACCACAAGTAAATACAATCAACAATGATTGGGAACATTCAACTTGGAACAAGGACTCATTCAGCCTACGAGTGACTGCATTTGCCGATTAGTCGTTAAGATAAAGAAATATTTAAGAACCCTGTTAGTAAATACATTTCTTATGTATAGTTAAGATTCTTAATTCAGTCTAAATAATATTATCAAGCGTATCAAATGAAGTTGCCAATTTGCAATCATCAAATAAAATAAAATTGCTACACATACATCAAAGCAACGCAAATTGGGGACGATAAAAGGTTAATCTCTCTCAAAGAAAGGTCATACCAGCACTCGGCATTGATGGTTATGATTATAGTATGTCACAAGGGTTGAAGAGAAGCTTTTCTCTTGTGATAAAAATTAAAATCGTCCTAACCTAAGATTCTACCACTTAACTGGTATTAGACACAAAACATAATAATCCTTCTTTAGTATTCCTTTCATTTCGAGAAGTCGAAAAAAAACTTTTTCTAAGCAGTCTTCTCGATTGAAGAAGAAGAAGAAGAAGACTTGAAGAAGAAGAAGAAATCCTGAAAACCAAGGCTTACTTGACTAATTATTAAAATTGCTAGATTACAGTTTACCTACTGCCTACCATTCTTATAGTTATAAATGTCCACACTGGTACATATATAAACTAATAGACAAGACGTAAGGTGGGAATGTGGGCTTATCTCCGAGAAAAGGAGAAACCACAGGCAGTTTAAGAAATAAATGCGAGCAATAAATTATTTCCAGAGAGCGTTATGAGAAGAATTCGAAAGAGTTTCTCAAGCTCCATGTCTGAGATCTAATCTTGCTTAATTTCCAATAATTATATAGGCTTAAGCTTCAACGCCTCTTCTAAACTCATAAGAGCTACATACACACAAGCTACACTCTATGTGATTTGAAAGCGATCACACATTAAAAATATTCGAAAATGTGAATGAAACATATTCCATAATACTTTACTTCCAGACCTGTAATATTCTTTTTAAATATCATGAAAAAACAAGATAATTCTCCAATATTCCCAAGCTTATAATTATTTAAAAACTTTGATAATAATAAAGTCTACATTTTTCATGCTTGCACTACTAAATCAAGTTTTTGTTTCCTCAGGTGTCAGGGGAGCAAAATAACTAACTTTCAACAGACTGACCATGAATTTATTTAATTTACAAGACACATTTTCCCCAAATACCTACGCACTTTTCTATACTCAATTTCCAAAATTAAAGGAGCTCATAATTACAGTTCCAGTAACAATAGAACACAACAGCGCTAAAAGCTATAGGTAAGACGTGATGATGCTGATGATGAAGAACCGGCTTGTTTGCCAAAAAAAGTACAACAATTCTTAGCATTCCTATTCCACAATCTCTTAAACTCTTAATCACCCCGCCTACTGTTACTAGTTTTAGTAGTATGTGCTCGTCCAGAATTTCCGTACGTGCTAATTAGTATCTATCACACCGGAGGCCAAGTCATAAATATCCTTGAAACGCCAGAAATGCATGGACGATATTATTAAACACACTGAAAAAAAATAAAAATACGTGGACAATCCCCTTTCTCCACTTACTGGACTCAAACTCCAAACTCCTAAACTCCTAACCTTGGCCACCTTTATTTTCCAGAGAGAATAGAGGTTAAATTGCTAGATAAACGTCTTACATAAGATGAGGGCTGTGTGTATTCACCACTCTTAATACTCTTGAAGCTCAATCTTCTACATAATGCTCTGTTTACTCTCCTATTATTACTTTAGAGAAGCTATCATCCATGGGTAGAGTTTGTCATATATATTGCCTTTGTTATTGGGCTTCAAGCTCTCTAGAGGAATCTTAGAATTACCATATTTATATTATTTGTAGATACTAGGGCAATCTTGCCTTGCAAAATTCTTTAAATATAGTGACAGCTGGTGGATTTGCAACTTTGTTCCTACCAGGCTACAAGACAACAGGTCTCACAAGTTTTACAAATCCGAACAAGACTGCTCCAACAACATTCAGAATTCACGAGAAGTCTTCCAAGATTATTAACAGTCGTACATAACTTGGAAATGGAATCTTGTCCTTTCCCTCACTAGACCAAGTGATTCTACGTATGGCTTTAAGTACTGCTCGTATTTCCAGGACTCAATTATGCAGGATGAGTTCACTTTCAAGAAATAGACCAACTTCTTCTGCTTAAAGACTTCAACGAGGACCAACTAAACCAAGTCATACAACAATAATTCGCTCATTCCTAAAAGCTTGCTCTATCCTTGACTCATTCCTTATTCGAGATTCCACAGAGAGGGATATATATAGTCATATACTGCAATTTCTAAAATATCTATATATTTTAACACAACAAGACATATCAGCATTTTCAACTCTCATCTATCAACACTAATCATATCCAAAGACGAAAGAGCAGAAAATAGAAAGCATTTGTTCAGATGATATGATAATTATTATTCGTAATTTCCTAGACCTCTCAACCTTCAAAACTTCATCAAGAGAGAGCAAAAGCTCATCATAATTTCTGACTCTGCCTTATTCTTATCACTATAAAGTTATGCCATTATCCTAATCTTAATTTCCATAACTATTTATAAATGAGTATAATAACGACCAACACCATCTCATGTTTTCCTAGCTACATCTTATAGCTCAAATAATAATTACAAGATGCTATCGAGTGATGGGCATGTAATGATTTGAAGGGCATGTACTCGTAACTCGTAAGAATAAAGGAGGACCATCCATATGACATTTTAATTAATTAATACAGGCACAATCAAAAGGCTGAATGGATTCTCAATATTTGAATAACTTATACCATCTTAATGGAATACTAACTCACTAAACCTACAAAATGCTAACACACATACGGTACTAGTAGTAAATACTTCAACATGATCAACTACGACAAAACGCAGGAAAGCTTAATTATTTGTTTACTCAATGGTGTTGAAAAGTACGTAAATCCATCGGGATATGTTTCACTTATCCTCGCTGAACACTAATATTTTATTTGGGAGCTCAATATTTTCGTATTTACAACAACTCTTCTAGTTCCTTTTCGAACAAAAATTGCTTCGGACGTACGTAACTGTCATCATGTAACTAATAATTAAGTACGTATTACGTATATAGTCTCATTCTCCCTCCTTGTGTGTATTCAATCACTTATTCCATTATCAGATTGAGCCCAGGCCGGAGGTCGAACTTCAATTAATTATCCCACTTACGTAGTTACGGCTTGGTGTGTGACTGTTAGGTTTCATGATGTTAAATTAGGATTTGGAATCTGAAAATTCTATAAATTGTATAAATCATATAGTTTTTTCGAGACTAACTAGTTGCTGTTGCTGGCAGTTTTATGAGATTCTAAATTCCAACTAAAGCTAATTCATACTATAAAGGGCCACAAAGAGAAAATAAATGAAAAGTTACAAAGTTACAAGCATCATTTGTATAAAAAAAGGTTATTATAACATGTCTATCAATAGACTACGGGGTGCTAATAAGTAACTAAATGAAGGAGCGTCAAAATTATAATTTCCATGTCAAGGAGTTTTACTTTCCATGTGTATTGAGGATTTAGAAAGAATAAAAAAACTCTCTATTGCGAGTATTGCGACAAAACTGAATTTTTATTTGCAATATTTGCAACTCTTTACAATACTTTGCAAGTTTGCACACTTAGAATTTACAATTATTTTTTTACGACCAGTCGGTCATCATGTCTGTAACTAATAAAGTTTAATGGACGAATGATAATGTTGGACTTAGCAGGGCCCACATAAGTACACGAGCACTCTACTGGAACTCGAATTGTAAATTGCCTTTTCTACTAAATGGCTAATCAATGATAATATATGGAGAGGATATATTTTAATTAATGAAAGGATGAAGACGCTCTGCAAATTTCCTTCAAGGCCTCGATTAATTAACATTCATTGAGCCAGGCCAAGGCTTTGAATTCATAATTCATCAATAATTCTCAATGACAAAAATTCGTTGAAATCCTAAAGTGGACAAGCCAAGCAACTGGACAAAGACGACTCGATCCCCAACCTTACATTTTTGTAACTCTTGTCGATGGTCAGTCGGAACTCATCTAACTATTCGAATATTCCAACTTGCAGCCTATTTTTTTTGTCTCAATCTATAGGTCCTATATTTTTCAACTCTCTATAGTCAAGGGTAGAACTCTAGAATCTGCTAATTATTCGAGCCTCAGAAATCGTCTAAAAAATTCCTTAAAAAATACAATACCACCCTGGCAAAGAATTGTATGGAATTTCCACTCATTTGTTCCCAGTGATTTAAAAATTTCGGCACGACAACTGACACTAATTCCTGATACATCTATTGATACGGATCTACAATGACAATGACAGGTTTGGTTAAGGACATTCCGGGGATTGTTACGGAACTAAAGACTAACGATAAGAGGACTGAATGATGACGGTTAAAAAATAGATCGTTTCAAATTGCATTCTCCCCTCACATGCAAATCCCTGAAGAGAATGAATTGAGAAAAGTGACAGGTCACAGGTTGGCCAGTTTGGCAGAAAGTCAAGTGAACGGTGAGGTTGGAATTTTTAAAACTAAATAGAGTATTTCTTTCATGTTTTACAGGACAAAGGAGAGTATATATATAAATGCTCTATTACCAGTTCACGCTTCGTCCCACTTACAAACAACTTAACAATCTATCTAACTCCGTCAATTGTACAATCCGATCCGAGACGTTATGCCACATGCTTGATAGCCTACTACTTATCACTCCTCTCTGCTTTTCCATACAAATTACATCCTACACGAATTATAACAGACTAGCTTCTCTGGCACAAAGTTCAGGCATAACACCGAGATAAGAACCTTCAATTCCAGAGTCAGTAAATCAAGTAACAATTATCATTGATTTGATTGGACTACCTCTAAATCATTAAAACCATAAAACCTGCAAACACCACACTACATCATGAGTAGCCACCCTGCCTACACAGAGTGGAAGGAGGACAGAGTACAGCCAGGAATCAAACAAATAGATAACGAATAATTGATACTCAATTTGGTCTGCCTTACCTTAAATGTTGAATGGTGCAAAGAGTCGAGGCCTTAGTCCATTTAGTTATATATTTCAGAGTCCACACCATGGAAGTCCTAAAGACAAGTGACAGGGCCAAGGGTCACAAGTTTATTATTGAATGGCCTGTTTGTGCATGAACTCAACGAGTTGTTAATGTGTAATCTTGTTATGTTGGTCACAAGAGAGGTAAACGATAGAATTGGTGGCTGACAAGTTGTTGGTAAACTACATGACCTCGTCTTAGTAATAATTCCTTAATTCAATACTCCGGCTACCCCAGTTCAATTGAAAGTAAAACTAAGGGGATTTTTATTTCCGAAATTGTATAAATAAACTGTTTTTAAACTTGTCATAAGTTCCGGTAAGTAAAACAAAAGTGTTGGGAGATTAATACTAAAACTTGTATCCTTCTTCAATTGTGTCCTCTTGAAGCCTGGACTCTCTTAGGTTTGGCGGATATTGTATTCCAAGTAGGACGGGCTAGGTCAAATGTTGAGGTCAATCTGTAATTAAAAGACAAGGGATAAATTGTAGAGATAAGAGAGGAGTGTGTGTAGATGTATCGTGATGGTAATTTTGGTATTTATCTTGATTGAGAGAGAAATTGGGAAGAGTACTTACCCTGCAGCCGACTGGATGAGGAATGAGTTGAGGAGTGAGACTCTTTCCCAGTTGCCCCTATCGATCTCTGAGCACTCAACACTTTTTACCGCCACTCACTCTCCTCTCACTCTATGCCAACTGTGAGGAATCATAGAAATTCGAAAGAGAAAATCAACCACTTTCTCCACGCAGTCCACAAGCCATATGGGAAGTGTCTGCGGACGGTTGCAGGGCAGTGGGGGCACAACCGAGCAGAAACAAATCGATAGCTTTTGGCATTCTAGAGAAGGAATTGATAAGTTAGTTTTTTAGGCTATCTTTTCAAAGGGACCCACAGCTTAAGACCAAATGCTACATGTTTATGATTAAAGGGTTATCATTGGATCGAATCTTGAGCTTTTGCTGGTTTTGGATAAGGAGAGGTTAGAAATCGGGTGTTGGAGTTGGGTGGGGGAGGTGACAGATTGGAGGATTTTGAGTACAACTGCAAATAAGAAAAGTTTGCTGAAAACAAATGTTGCTAACTTTTTAATTGCTGATTGAGGATAGGAATAATTTTGGGATTGAGAAATGTGACTATGAATTTGGGTTTTAGACGCTGGATGGTTTTTCAATTGGTACTGACGATGGGACTTTTTTTATCTTTATGATTTTGGTGTTTGATTTTTAAGTACCAGTTTAATGGATTTTTTTGTGATGATGGGCATTGGTGGCAAAGGTCGCACTGGGGCTAAGGGTATTTAATTTTGGGGAAAGTAATTAATAAATAGAAATTTCTCGGCCAGAAACGTTTTGAACAAAGATTGATTAATATTATAAGTTTCTGGCCCGTTTAATCATAAAACAAAAATTAAATGAATAGCATTGCATGACTTTAAAAAATAAATATAGCTCAATATAAAACAGTCGCACATGGAGATTTTTAGACTAAATAACATAAAAATAAAATTCAAATAAATAAATATATAGATAACCATACCCATCAATAGAGGAAAGGGTAATATTATGCCATTTTCGCACCAGGTAAATGAAATTAATCCTTTTTATCACATGAATGACTTTGACCACTTTTATGTATGGAAACTAAACTTCAAAAAATACGATAATACAATTATAGTAAGGCAAGGACATTTATCTATAGAACGAAAACGGATATTGAGATGGATACAAGAATGAACTTACATGAAGGACGTGAGGTGGTGGCTGTGGGTCGACCGGAAGTTCAAAACTTATTTCCAGACTTCCAAAAACATGAACCCGTCAACTATTTTAGGTACATAACTGCAAGTTTCGAGACTTTTGTATGTGCAGGTGGATTTTAGTTCATCAGAAATCCCGTTCCACATATCAAGTAGATGAGAACCCAACTGATTAATTCAATACCCGTCCCTATAGTTCATGAAACCATCACATTAATAAAGCCAATTTAGTCATTCATTCGGCTGTAACATCTAAGTGGTCAAAAAATACCCGGTTGCTCAATGATCATAAACATTTCCATAAAAAAATAAAGCTGAACCCCTCTGCTTATTTCTGTAATTTAGCTCAAGACAAAATAAAAAGGTATTGGGAATCAATAAAAGTTACAATCACAAACATGTATTCCAATCTCTAATTCCGGAAACTTTTTCTCGTGAGAAAAACGGGTTTGAATTATGGGAACTCTTCATTTGCTCAACTGCGTAATTTTTCTTTGTTTTCATCCTGAATGAATGGAAAGAATCGAATTTTGGGGACATCGAATTCAGATTGAGTCCATACGTACGCCATAATGATATTATTATTTATCACGTCCTTTCCTTCTCTACTACTATTTACATGTGTACTAACTGTTTTCTTATACTTCCAAGAATGCCACTTTTCTTGAAAGGGAAACGGTTCACATTCGAACATGTCATGTTTTTTTCGCTTGAACTCAAATTATATCACAAACACGCAAGGATTAGAAGCAACTCTGACTTTCTTGTCCAATTTTGGGAGTTTCGTTTCTTCTTGGATCAGGAGCGTCGAGTATTTCATTATCAGTCTAACTCTAGATTCCCTAAACTCAACCGTTTAAGCTTAAACGCTTCCGATCCCTTTCAGATTACTGTCTTTACAAACTCGGACTGTAAAATATTCTATACTGGGTTGATTCGTATTGATATTCAATCTAAGAATGAATAGTAGTTGGAACCAGGGCATTACACTTGTACTTGCCATCTTGGCAGTGATTCTTGAAGATCGCCGGGCAACAGGTTCTAAAAAATTGAATTCAGAATTAAATAAGCTATATTTAAAATGAAGTTTCAAAATTTATTGGTACGGTAATCCGTTATTCATTTATTTGTAGGTTTAAGGTGCTACGAGTGTTCGACGTCTTGGAGTGATGATTGCAGAATGAGCCCACCTCCATCAAAATACTTAAAAACATGTTCAGGTCAATTAACAACTGTTTTGAAAAACTTAGGTACATAAAGAGAAGCAGAATACGCAGCAGTTTATGTAATCTATATTTTTTTAAATGATTTCCTCAGTTCCTCTCTGTAGTAAGTTCTACTCTGAGGAGAACGGGATGGTCCGTGTGGAGCGTTATTGCGGTGGATCAGATTTTTCGAACGGTTGCAGGGAGGCTTCCTTTTCTGATCGGCTACCCGGAGCCAGGTTTATTCCAGCTGTGACATGTCGATGCGGGGATCAGGACGGATGCAACGGTGGATTGACCAAATTGTCCATGGGAACTCCTCTCATCCTAATGGGATCCTTAGCGGTCATGATGATGGCTTAGATAAGAATACCTACCTACGTATGAATAATAATAAGCCAGCTTTCACCCAAGTCTTCATCGCTGTGAAATCCATACATTGAAATACATACAAGAAACAAGTACAACAATACTTTGGGTATTTTACAGATCTAGAGCAGATCGAATTCGAATTTGTGTGACATGTCGATGGGTAAATGTAGTTTGTCAGTAGATTTAAATCTTATCTTTTAATGAAGATTGAAATGTACAATTGAAAAACAAATTAGCAGTCTTGTTGGGGTAAATAATTGGATTATGGTGATAGTACTGAATTGTAAATTGTAACTACTAATTATTTTAAAATAAAAAATAAATGGATTGCTAAAGTCTCCAGCGTTGTAAAAATTGATTGTTTATAATCGTAATAGAGGTAAATAGAAAATTAAAACGGAAATAAAATATTCCAGTTCAAAGTGGGATTGAATTTTCATGAATCGCCAGTGTTTTTTTAATAATAAAAATTGAAACCGAGCCCCTGCATTCATCTATGTTCTGAAGGGTTAGGTACCGATTTCTCCGCCGGTATCCTCATGGATGTCTGGACAGGTTGTCGGTTACATGCGGTGAAGATCGATTTATGACTCGGTATACGGTCTACTGCCATAAACCGGATTCATTTAAATGTAAAATTATAAATTAATTTTTCAATCAAATACAACCAGCACCATGCCCCAAAACCAGTAGCTTTCTACATACTGAAAGTTCTGATTTCCATTTCTAATCCAGAATCGAGCTTGATTTTACAACCTGAAAATCGATAATCCATTTGCCTCTTTATTTGCCGAACTAGTAACTAATTAGCAAACGATAGTTAATTTACAATATTGAAATCATAGAGTACCTTTTCCATTACGAAAACAAACCTTCGAAGACCTCTTTGACACCTCTTTGACAGTCTTTGCCAATTCTAGATTCTTCTGCAAGGGACGCCGGCTCATCATTATCGTATGGCCAAACAGATATTTCAGAAATCGCTTCGCTTCGTTTTTCAAAGTTTTTTTAAGGAAGTTTGCCGCTTTGCTTTTTCTCGACCCCTGTCAGCAACTGCATGGTTTGAGGTCCGTGAATCCCCTTATTTCTTTAAAATCTAAAAAAGTAAAAGGTATACATGTTTAAATTTCCAACAGCTCATTTTACAAACAATGAAAACTACTACTCTTAAGCATGTGGCCTGTCGAGGTAATTCTACCATCAACAAGATCAGTAACCTACCTCAACTAATCCTAACCTAAACATGTTCATTGTCCTCCCAACGCTCCGTGCGGGTCCTCCTCTTTATGTACCACCGGGCCAATCTATTATCTAAATTAATAACATGCCGGCCCGACCCAATTCACAATTACAAAATCCCACTCCACCTTCGCTTTCAAACTTCAAATAAATTTCATGGGAACGTTATATTTTCTATCCTGGTAAAATTTCTTAGCAACTTAGTACCATAATAATTCCTTCTACCCATGTTACTGGCTTTTGTGGGGGGGGGGGCATTTTTTCGTGATTCAAAGCTCTTTAAAATCCGAACGGTACTAATACTTACAATTAGACTTACTAATGATGGTAACTGATACAATAAACTTGATGATCAAAAAGTGGTTTGTCCCATAGCCCCAGACTCGTAGAATACGAAGGAGCGAAGAAGAGGTAGGTGTCAGGTTAGGTGGCAGCTTACTTGAAATGCAGACGAATCCTGAAATCCCCATGCTTTTTTTAGCTAAAAAAGTGGTGGTGGAATGTCTGGCTAAAATAGAAATAGTTTAAATTACTCAGAATATTTCTGTATTTATCTTTGCACATAAATTAAGAACTCAAGTCCTTTAAGGGAATAATAAGGGTCATACTTGCCTCAAAAAAGCTCAGGGATCCCCTATTCCAGCTTATGGAATACCGAATACCCGGAATACCCAACGAAGAACGAATCATAGTTTTTTAGAGAGGGAGAGAGATCGTATTTTATTTGGGCTTGTATTTGATACGTGAGGATCGGAGCACGTGATTTCCAGCCAGAACTGGAGGAACCACTCTCCCTCACTCTCTAGGCATTGTTTGTTCCCTGCTCCGTAGAAAGCGAGTCATTCGAATCTACAACCAAACTTGTCCTTCTCTCTTTCACAATTAGGTAAGATTTTGAATAATTAATTCAATTACAATTTACACATTTTAGCCCTCAGGGGCAAGGTTCTGCCACTTCCTGGGGACTCTGTATCCTTTACTGCCCCTGGGGTTCAGAGTTTTGAGGGGGCTATTTTTTGGCATTTCGTTTGGATTGGAACTGGAAGAGGGGAATTCGTATTTTGTGTTCATTGCAATAGAGTGCTGGGAATACTTATGTCAAATGCTTTGGTTTTGGCTTTTAGTGTCTTCAGATTTTTGATTTGACTGGAATAACCTGTGACCTCCGTTTCGATTCATCGGAGAGGACGACCAGGATTTAAGAACATATTTGTCAAGATTACGCTCTGAGAACGGTAAGGATTGATTTTATTTTAGATTAAGTGGTTGAAAGCTCTACTTTCTCTTGTGTCTTGGGGAGTGAGGGAAATTTTCTAATTCGTATTCATGGAGTGCTGGAAATACTTACATTATATCAAATGCTGTGTTTTTTATTATTTTCAGATTACTGACCTCTGTATGACCTCGAATTCAATACATTGGGAGAGGAGGACCAAGGATTACGAAGACATTCCAAAAAATAACTGTCTGAGAACTGTAAGGATTGATTTAATTTTTGTTTATCTGATTGAAAGCTGTGATACATTTGGTGTTGTGGTGGGGAATGATGGATATTTTCTAATTTTTTGTATTGTGTGGGTTTTTTTAAACTTAGCCAGTGATTCAGAATCAGGACATAATTTGTTAGCTGTAGTAACAAATTAGACTACAGTAAGAACTGTACATTCGCCAAAAAGCTAAATATTTTCCCTACCCGGGACTTGGCAATTTCGTATGAGTAGCCGGGCCGAGAAAACCTTAAGGTAACAGGAGAAAGATTTTGAATTGTGCTCCTGTTATTTTGAAGGCGAAATAGGATTTTAATTTGGTAAGAGAGCATGACATTTGAATTAATCTCGGTTCAAACCTCCAGCCTGGCGATGGAGAATGAGATATACTAAGGCTGTTCACTGTTTAATTGGTTATGGAGCTCGTTTTTCAAAGTCAGCAGTAGTCTGATTACTACTTGAAAGGCGAATAATGAGAAGCTGTTTTCTAGTCTTGTAATTGCAATTTAAGAAAAGGAAATTAAAACTAATTGTTTGATTTTTTTTTTAAATTTAGATTGGTCCGATCCAAAGGTCTCAAAAATGTCAACAGTAAGTGACGAGGAGCTCGAAATGGAAATGGAAGAAATCGAAAATGACGACTTATTGGATTATGGAATCAAAATTAAACAAGAATCAGATTTACTTTCGGATAATAATTCAGAGTGCGATGAAGTGGAGTACGCAAAACCCAAAATAAGTGCTATAACTGAAATGTCCATGCTTCACGGTACCTCAAGCAAAAATGGAATTGTAAATAAAGACAGTTCTCAGGTACGAGAGCCAACATACACCCTCGACATGCACTTATTTCACAAGAGAAAGGATAAGCCGCCGCTGTATTTATTGAACCCGGATGACTATCCTCACGACCCGCAGAAACAGTTGCAGATCCGGAGAGCCACTATAACATACCGTCATCATCAAGAGAAGAAAGAGCTTATTCGACGACTCAAAGAAGAAAATGCAAATCTCAAAAGTGTATTGGAAATATACAGTAACCGAGAAGATGCTATTGCGGAATTTTGTTCGTGTGAAAGTGTGAAAAAAATTATTTCGGATTTCAATCCAAAGAATTTCGTGGTAACACCGACCCCACCACCAAAGCTTCCTCCGTTACCTCCAATCAAAAAGTTTCTTAGGTATCAGGAAGTAGGACAATCCAACGGTGTCAGCAAACTGTCTTGGCCACAACCACCACAAACACCGCAATCGAATCGTATGATCATTCTAAGAAAAAATCATTCGATCCTTCCAACCACAGTCTCTTCAGTTTCTTCGCCAACAGGACTTCCATGGGCTTATCAAACTGGTAACTTGCAAGCTACTCAAGCCCAAGTTCAGAGGATCATAAGATCACACCAAGAGCGACTCAATCGAATGCAAAGCCCGAATCAACAAGCTAACAATCCACTAGCTACTGTAAAAACAGAGTCAAAAGAAGAATCGACAAAAACTAAAAATCCAGAAGTTGAAAACATCTTACAGCAAATGCATTTTGCACAATTGCGCTTAGATCTGGAAAAGAAAAAAGAAGGGGTCCAATCAAAAGTAGAAGTCAAGAGTGATATTAATCGACCTCAGACTTCTGCTGCTAGCAAGCCTCAGGTACAACCTACGGTAACTGTTTCTAACCAAAATACTTTCAAAGTTGGACCACGAATTTCAACTAGTGTTTTAGCTCGATCTGGTATTCGGCTTCAAAATACGAACGGTATTCGGATCATTTCTCCAGCTGGAGTAGGATTTCTACCAGTTCCAACTCCAAGTCGGGCCTTCGGGGTACCTTCTGGAGCTCATATCAGAGTTTTAGCTCCTCCACCAATCCCACTATTGAAACCCAAAGGTTTTGTTGAAATTGCTCCACGGATGGATTGTGATTCAGTTCCAAATTCTACTCTCTCCCATCATCCGAAACCCTCTTCTACAGATTTAAAAGTTCGAAAATACGGTCCCCATACGACAACATTGCTGAGGCAGCAGAATAAAAGTAATACTCAATTGCCACCTGTAGAACAACCATCTCCAAGCAGTGAAGTACCACTAATCATTCCGAAGAAGGAACCGATTGATATCTTAGACGAACCATCTGTAGACGAGCTTAATGAAATACAAATTGAGACCACACCTCGAGTTCCGCAAGAAATTAAAAACCAAGTATCCAAATGTCGCTTCTTATCTACCGAATCTTATTCAAAAACGCCGACGAAGAAACCGTTAGTGTCTGAATTAACCTCAAGCCAAAACCCTGCGGAATCCGATCTCAATTTATTACCAATAAAAGATACAGATGTAACATTGAAACAGAAACCGTTACCGATTCAAATTGAACTAGAACATACTATCAAGATAAAAGAGGAACCACTTGATAATTCAACAACACATCATCGTAGGAGCCAGAGAAGTTCTGCTTTATGTCAACCTAATGCCAAGGACCTGCTGAAAGGGATTATTAAAAAAATTCCACGAGCAATTTCAACTATAAAAGTAACTGATTCAAGGGATGAATTATCTTATGCTCGTCCATCGAAAAAACTCAAACTAGGAATCGAATGAATGAAATCAGGGTTCTACCGAATTTGTATTACTGACTGATCCTAACTGTAAAGTTATATCATATTGATAGTTATAGTTTTAGCAAAATGTTTATAAACCTAGCTCAGTCACTTCAGTCCAGTGACATTGTGTTACGCTTATGATCCTTTCTGCAACTTTCTTGTTCTGGTACTTTTAGATAGTATTTAAAACTTCAAACTTTCAGAGTTAGTTTTTAGTTTGAGATAACAATTACTTACAAATAATTATGCAGCTTCGAATTCTTTTACTTTGAATTGTTAATAGGGTGTAGTTTGTATTCAAATACACTTTAGAATACTTAAGATCACAACTATCACAAGGAAAACCCTTAGATCGTAAGTATCGTTACATTTGAATGATTTAAGATCCCCTTGACGGGGATCCCACTTGTTAAGTCTTGTAAGCATGCAACCCATGATCATGACTACATGCAGTTCAAAATTCGTATCTACACCAAAATTTTGTTCAGATTAATATTAATAATTAATGTAGTAGCTTATTTTAAAGAAATTATGTGCTTGATTTCGATGAAAATCTAAATTGCTATACTGGGGAAAAAAATCATTAGGTATCATCTTGATGTGTTAAATGTTTCTTTGGCACTAAGATTCTAATTGGAGATATCTTGTTACTCTTGTTAGTTGTATGAATGTATGCGGTCTTGTTTTAATATTTGATAAATTCCATGTCCTACCCAAACCCAAATTTCAGGGATTAAAATCTTCACTGCTATTTTATAAAAATCAATTGCAATGAATTGTTTGCATTTGTTTGATTTATGATGCATAGTTCCGTTTTCATTCATTCAGCTGTATTTTTTAATGTCACTTACGTTCTATTTCAATTAAATAGTAAATTCATGAATCTGCTATTATTATTTTTTCTGAAATAAGTAGGTTCAAGCATCACATTTTACCGTTAAGTACTTGCATCTACGGAAAAATGATTTTTCTTTGTCTGTTAGTCTGTTGTCATAATCTGGTGCATCAAGGTCATAAATTCAAAGACTATAGAGATTAACTTTTAAAACATGCCATTTATTTCAGTATTGTGGTTGAAGTACATGTCAGGAATACTTAGGTATCTCATGGTACAAAGTTCCATATCGATTCAAGGGATTTTAAACCCTCGTTTTATTTGTGGTTCGTTGAGAATCTAAAATTATTACGGCATCTCCTTTACAAGTGAGGAGTAGAATACAGGGATTAATCATGGCATAAATTTAGATATTCATCCCTCGTAGGATATTTATAAGACTTTGTACGATAAAAATGGGTTCAATCTTATACCTGATTTTAGAATCTAGCTTCAGATTCACTACCATCGACGCGCTAACTTAAACTTAAACCATAAGTGAACAATACAAAGCTACATGCACATTCCGCTCGTGATAAAGTAATACATTTTCGGACAAGAATTCTAAGGGTTAGTAAAAACATCCCTTATGAACTGCTAGAACTAGACAATTATAAAATTTCAACATTCACTGAGCTCTGAGCCTCACTAAAGTTCTATACAAGACAAAACAAAATCTAAATAGGGACAGTGGTTAAAAGAATTTGTTGTATTGGGTTTCAGTTTCTCCAAAAAATATATGACCCTCTCAATAAATGTAATGTCAGGTTTTCTTAAGCATACAAACGGTACTAGGTGCAAATATAGCGAGTTTTGAAGTATTTAAATTCTACTTTACAGAATCATTCACAACAAGCTTACTCATAAGACTTCCAATTTTAAATATCCTTAATCATCTACTATCATCAATCATAACTACTCAATACTACAGCTATATTTGACATTGCATTTTAAAATATTAAAGCGTTAAAACCACTCGGTCGGATGATGGTGGATTTATACTTCTGCTACTCCACATTAAGGAAGTAATGACCACCGGAATCACGACACTCAGGATCACTCCTAGGCTATTTGCTACCACTGTTCTTCCCCCAGAGTCTGATGATTTTGGCACCGTATCTAAGGAAGGAAATTAATAGTTATTGAAGGGTTGCAAAATTAGAGTTTTTTGACAACAAAAGATTTACCTAATCCTAAAGAATTTGTTAGCTGTGAAGATGGTCTTCTTGAAGAGCATGTCCTGTATGGAAGTTTTGTCTTCCTTGGTGGAGGATTTTGAACCCCTGGAACTTCCAGACTTGGTCTGGTAATTTCTCGACCATTGAGCAATCTATCAAAGTCTTGCTCAATTCTATCTGCTACTGGACCTGAGATTTAGAAATAGACAAAATACCAAAGCATTGATTATTATTTAGGAAATGTATGTCGTTAGGCCGATATGACACGGAATGAACCCTACCTCTAAAGTGAAACAACATTTGAATACACTCTCCACTGTACACGTCCTTAGTTTGCCTATTGTCATAAGTCAGCATCCAATCTGGAACTCCAAGGACTTTGCGAACTTGATCGATAAATTCCTCTCTGTAATTAATAATTAAATGTATATTCCTTTGCATAGTTTTAGGTTCTGGATCGCTGTGAAGTCATTACTGAAAAAATTAATATTTGAGTTTGCTTCCAATCAAGTAAAAACAATCATTAATCATTAATAATTAATACAAGCTTAATTAATAAGCTGCATTGACTGCAATTTAACAACTAAATGAAAATACAGATCCATATAAAGTTCCAAGACTTACATCAGAAAGTTATTGAGTTTGCGAACGTTGGCATATTTAATTATATCTTTGTCGGGATCAATATTGGAACAAGAGAGGCGATCCACCCCACGATTGGTCGCGTGGATTATAAGGGAACGTCCCAGTACTGAGGCTGGCCCACCTGATAAAAAAAATATAATCTGTTAATACATGGGATTTGTTAATTCTTTAATCATCGAATGACAATTCAATGTCAGCTTAAAATGACAAAAGAATAAAAATGAAAAGTTCCAAATGTCTTACTCAGAGGAAGATTGGGATCGACGAGGACAAACTTGTTTTGTCCTACTGAGATGGGACCTAAGCGGCCGCTGACATCACCGACATCACAACGTAAGGGGGTCTCTGGAGAACACTCCTGGTTGTAGAACTCCACCTTTTGAAATTAATAATTTAAGTATTAAATTAACATTCAATAATGACAATATTTCTCTCGACGTTAAGTAGCGGATTTCGACACGTTGATCACTTTCGTGATCCCAATGAATATGAAATATATTTTAGCTCGTAGCAACAGCTTGAAAGTCTAAGATTAAAATTTCCAACTGTCTACCAAGAACAATGAAACATGGAAACTTCAATGGAGTGGGGAAAAAATAACTGACGATCTGCAACTTCACGGTAGACTCTAGAAATAGGAATTGCAGAAGTAATTCCACAGCTTATTTTTTATCTTGATTATTCATGCATAAACGACCTTGTAACTCTTCGGATTGTCACTGTCAAGGCAGGGCAAATACACTTTCGTGATTCATCGTTACATGCAGCTAAACAAGCTATTTAATCCCCGCCATATGGGAACATAAATTGCAGTGGTGTAGGTTTTGGAATATGTAATAATATCTGGAGTTACTGGATTGCACAAACATTAATTAAATCTGAGTAGGTGGGAGTAAAAATGTATAAGAGGATTCTATAGTTTATATAACCAATCAAATCACGATACCCTGGACAAAATAGTCTGCAATTTGGATATTTTCGAATGAAGACGATGTCAAAAACTTTCAAAATTACATTGTTTGGGTCGGCAAGATGGACAAAATATGGATTCCATCGATACCCAGCAGCAACACATCGATGTTGAGGAGATCGGACTGCGGCATCATGTCCGACTCGATTGACAAATACTGACCAATTGTGGTTTCTCGTCTGGAAAAGTTAATTAAAAGTCAGTAACATAAAACTCTTAACAAAAATTATAAGATAAGAAACTCATGATCAATCTCAGCTTACAGCATTTCGGTTTACTTGTCCAGGGTACTTAACATTGACCTCGACAGTTGTGTCACTCAGACTTCCATCGTTGTACACGAGCTGAGACTAGAATATGGAATAGTTTTTCGTTGAGTAAAAGTATGTTGAAACACAATGAGCTCTGTTGACTCTTAACAGAGAATATAATTAGTCCCGAACAGAAACTCACAAATCGAATGTATCCCCAAACGTATCCTTCTGGGTGATGGAAAGATGCAATAGCTCTATATTCAGCAGCCTCTGAAGGGCTGTAGCCTCGAACAACATCAGCACAAGCATACCTAGAGCACAATGGACAATTTTAACATTTGTGAAACAGTTCAATCGAGAGTAATTAGTTTTTACGACAGTTAATTGAAAACTAGGCCTGCCTTAGATTTCGATCCCTTTTATGAAGAACAACAGATCTTCCAAGAATGGAGAGGGGAGCATTGAGTTCCATATTTGTATCATTGTACTCTTTCTCAAACTCATTGAGATCCCGAAGTTTATCGAACTTTCCACTGAGGTCACCAACTTCATACTGGTCTTGGGTTCCTTTAGGAGGTGGTTTGGTCACATTAAATGGATTAAAATGACCTCCAACAGCATGGTCGGAACATGGCTGCGATCTATCGATTGGAATATTTGTCTGAAAGGGGAGGAAAGAAAATGTATAGAGTTAAGAGAATTGAAATTAAATTTCGAAATACATTAATTCACAAACTAGCTAACCTCATGGATATGATAGTTTTGAACGATTCCACCAAGGCCTTTGAGCATTACCAAGGACCTAACGGGTGAGAAGGGTGTTTCTTGTATGAATTCGAATCGACCAGTCACTCCCGTCTTCTCTCCGTTTGCAAACCAATCTTTGGCAACAACCTTCACTCGGTAGACACGTTGGATTCTGAAAATCAAATCAAAATCATTAATTTAATATAAAATATTCTAGCCCCAGATATGAGCATAACTCTTCAGTATTCTACTCCTTTCCATATCCCTCCTCCTTAATGAAGTCCAAAAACTTCATAATCATAATTCAGGGCTACTTTATTGCCAACCTTAATTCAAAATCATAACTTCATTTATATTAAGGAAACACCCTTTCAAAGTTTTAAAAAATAGCATGGGTTGTTTAGCTATACACAGCATCGTCGTCGCTCTTTGAGATTTTTCGATGATTATCTGAACAAGTACACAACTCTAGTAGCTATTTACTTACAAATTTATACTATCGCACCCTTCTCAATTACTAGCTAGTCAAAGACTAACGACTTTTAAAATGAATTTTTTTTGTTTGTTTCATATACAAGTCGTGGTGTTTATATTTATTGTGATAGAAATTCCACTGAAACTGCAACTGTACGTGACAGGTTAAACTGCATCATGCTTTTCATTCGTGCACAAGCCTAGATTTATTAGACTGTCACATAATTATCCTAATTTCCACTCACATTTTAAAATTACCATTGATACAAGAGCATGAACCATTTATGATGATCAAATGATGTCTACTTACTTGACACATGCAAGTCGATCTCCTCGATGGACAGGGTGAACATCATCATTAATGACGACAGCCTTTCCTAAAATACTGTGTCTTCCTGACAATGGCAGATTTGTATCCGAGAAAAACCGTCTTGTATGAACAATCCCTGATTTTGTCCCTGAAACAGTGAGCCGTTGAAGTCTGGTACTTAAATCTCCGAGTTCACATCTGAAAGGACTTGAAGGGCCACAATCTGAATAACCTCGGGACTCTGTGCTTACCTGCAATTTAAAATCTTACGATAAAATCTTATTTTTTAAATTTATTACATTCAAGTTAAGCCTAGTTTGGATAGTATTCGTTTAAAATCCTTTATTTTTAATCCATACTGTCCTTGCATAATACTACAGTCCAAACAGGCTTTTAAGAACAAAATTGAAAGCTTGAACTGTCGGTCCAATCTGAATATAGAAGAGACTCGACTAATAATCATAAATCATGATATTTAACTCATACCCTATAAGGATTATAATGAGGTCCAGCACTCATACACCGATTTCGCCAGTCATAATAATCTTTGTTGATCTCCCCAGAGTGCACAGCCCACTGATGATCCAAGGTATTGTTTCGGGATCCATCGCTGTAGTGTAGTCCGTCGATGAATACACTGAAAAGTTATAATCAAACCATTATCAATAGATCCTTTATGACCATTTTATTTAATCGTTTATTTTTCTGCCACAGCCACAATATCTACTTAATTCACAGCTTGCAAATTAAACCCATTGAGAATTACTATAGTATCAATAGAAATTAAACAATACGGAGCCTATCCTATTACGCATTGTTTGATTGCATTTAAATCCCTACTCATTACTCTAATGCACATTGCTTTTTGTGGGGAACAAGCCCTTTTTTGTTTTGTCGACAAGCGTGGGAAATAGAATCCAAGTGTCTGTTTATCAATTTGTGCATTCACAACAATCAAACGAATGTTGCTACTATGGATTGCGCAAGGAGCGACACATGTGAAGAAGAGCATTATTATTAGGCCCCTAATTTCTCTTCTATTGCTGTAGCTGTGACTCGACGGACAGATAAGTCAGACTATTGTCAAAAGTCGCGGCTCATTAGCGTCTAAGCAACTATACATACGAATAGAATTAGTATTACGTAAGTTACACGTAATAAGCATTTTTCACACTATTGCATTGAACTACCATTATTATTAGTATTATTATTATAACACAGTATGATTATTGCTTTAAATTAGGTACCTCGTCTCGGAGAAGGGATTGTTGGCCTCCTGCATGAAGTACATTGTCCCAACAAGTGGATACTTGAACCTTGCCATGGCCACTGTCATTTGTTGCGTGTTCTCAATATTTCCACAAATCCATCGGCCACCATCGGTGTCTCTGTGTACAAAAAAGAAAGATAGGTTCATATTCATTCCTGACTCAATGACACTCGCCATGAGAGCCTTCGTAGAAATAATGGGAGACGTGGACAGTCATTATTAGATAATTAAGAAATTACAAATCGCACTGAAATGCGTACTGTCCTTTATTACCCACTCTCAAGTGAATGAGTTTGGCAAAAAAAAATCCCTCGACGTGGGTGAGGTTGGCCGATCGGCAAAAAAGCAAGGAATGATTATAGGGGAGCTGTATAAAATAACCTTTGACCTGGAAATGGCTAATCTCTATTTTACTTGTTTCTTGGTACAGGTTGTTTGATACGTGACAGATTCAAAGGCTAAGCTCTATTGATTGGATGTGAAATTGAAACTTGAGAAAGTTTTTTTAAAGTATTTGTTTCAGCAGAGAGCTTATGAAACAAAAAGTCAATGTTTTAGTCAGGGGACTGGTGGGTATTTAAAAGGGGCTTCCGCATCATTAGTTAATGTATTGTTACAGGAACAACTTCCATGTCTGACGGGGTAGAACTACTCTTGAGTCTTAAGGTCTTGCACGATATAAATCGAGGATGACATAATAATAAGCTATATAATGTAATGTATGAATTTCACAATGAAATTCTATTGTATTAGGCAAAATTCCTTTCCTTCCGCTGATTATCTAAGATAATTTTTACACGGATTTAAAAAAAAAAGTAATAAAATGCAAAATTATGAGCATGCAGTCATGTCCGGCCTCTGTTAAACAGGAGCTTGGAGTAAACACTGAAAACTATCTCTTGGATTCCTAATTCAAAGTCACGAACGAAAATGTAGATTTTCTAACATCCTTGAAAGACAAAAAAAACTTAGGTTTTAAGCTTACTTGTGAATAACGATGGATCTACCAAAAATTGTATTGGGTCCAAACAAAGGAAGGTTTTGGTCAGTGTAGACACTTGTAACATTGTCAAGTCCAGAAAGGGTTCCGTATTTACCTCCAAGGTCACCAAGCTATTATTAAGTACATAAATCAGGAAATTAAATACATACATTCCTTAAAATCCTTTTAAAAACCACTTTCGTTATTTCACAATACCTTGATCCTTGCTTAATATATGCAACTATAAAGTAACAAAATACCTCAAATTGGTCATCACTGCCCCCAGCAGGAGGGGGATAGTTGGCCATGTTGACTTGGTAAGGATTCCAGTGACCCCCAGTTCTGCTGCAAACAGGATCTCCTGCCTAAATATTGAAATGAAATGTTTATGGTTCATTCGTTTGCCAAGAAATATATCTACATCACCTAATTATAGTCTTTTTAAATTGAGTATCGATTGCTGTAAGAGACTTCAATTCTCTAAGAAAAACATGATGGACAGTGAGAGAAACAATTAGAAGAGGAATTTAATTTTGAAGCCAATCCACCGAAGGCGACTCCTACTTTAGATATGAAATCGCAATCAATTCAAAGAAAACTTCATTATCAGCCTCTTCTTCTTCATCATCTATTTGTAAATCCATACTGGTTCGGCCGTTTTCATTATGCAATGAGCTCTTTCAATTATTCAAAGGCCGAGAAAAGACGTGCTCATTCCTTATTGCCAAATCTGAATGACAGTTTTAATTTACTTTTGCATTGTACGTGTAATCATTGTCAGTCAACAATCAGCCTTTGAGCAGCTTTGATACTTATTATTTATGGAATGTTTTATCTATTACGCTGATTTGTTTGAATGAGTATGTACTTGAATTGAATTTGTTTGTTGTGATCTCGCCAAACTTAATGAAATGGAATGTCAATGTCCTCGTTCTGTTTTTACGTCTCTGGTTTTGCAAACAATGTGAAACAAGAGATTTCGAATCTACACTGAAGAATTTCTCACCTTCATTTTTGGAGTTTTTGGGAAAACGTGAACATGGAAATTTCCTGCCCTTTGATTCAAAGTTCGCCCTGTAATGTAACTTGTTGTAGGATGAAATGGAGACTTCTGAACGAATGTAAAGTTCACACGAGCTCCATGTCCATTTACCAGGGCAATTCCTCGCTTGGGCTCAATCTAAAATTTACAATAACTTCATGA
The DNA here is from genome assembly GCA_034694785.1 of Agrenia bidenticulata. Taxonomy (NCBI): domain Eukaryota; kingdom Metazoa; phylum Arthropoda; class Collembola; order Entomobryomorpha; family Isotomidae; genus Agrenia; species Agrenia bidenticulata. The sequence continues at coordinate 13,768 of JAQFYM010000051.1, read as the reverse complement.
ATACTATGTCACTTTAAAATTTTGAAAATCCAAAACCGTACCTTTCGAATAGCAGCACAACCAACAATAGTATCAGGTTTATCAGGATGGAAAACAACTACGACGATCTTTCTCCTCCCGCTATAAGGGATAGCAGGGAGGCTTGGGTCCTTGAATACTTTCCTGGAGAAAGCGGATTGCCTAGCTCCGATTCGGATCTTCCCATGCTTTTCTGTCATCTCCCCAACAGCACAGTCATTAGGGTTGGCCTTGGTGCAAATTCCTGTTCCTTGTCGATTATCCGGATCCCAAAGGAGTTGAAGTGTATTGCAGTCTACATCTTCTATACAAAAGAGAAAATATAATGGAAATAAAAATCTATTGTAAAATTCAATCAAATATCAACATATAATTTGAAGTGATAGATTTTTATTATGATTGGCCTAGAAATGTGCTCTTATTGCAAGATTGAGAGATTCACAATTGGAGATGAAAAGCTAGTTCACAAGGACTGGATTGTATTGGCATTGGCTTGGGTAAAAATTAGATTGCCCTGTCAGCACTTATTTGTTGAACATTTTTTATCGTATTAATTCAGGTTAGGTTCTGAACTTTTTAGTCTCTAAGAACAGTCACGTCGTTTTTGGGTTTTCTGATGCCTGAGTTTCAAATCAGAGTGGTTGAGATACACAAGGGGTTAGTTTATAGTTTATAATAGTACTGTATCATTTTATCCTCTTTGCTTGGAGTATATGCAATCGTGTATGAATTTGGAATGTTTTCAAATATTATGTTCTCATGAATTTATGATTTCCATTCTTGAATTTCAGACTAGTTTTTTGCTGTGCACAGAATTTATATGGGTTGAGTAACTCTACTTGAGTTATACACTGGACTGACTGGACCACTAATATTGGCTTGTAGTTGTAAAGCAACATATTATTATAGGATTATTAATGCATATTAGATACCATGATTTAATTTTGAAAACATGAAAGTCTGCTAAAGAGCCAACGGCACTAACATACAAAACTGACATATAAAGCAAACATTAGTGGGAAATAGTGTGAAATAAATCTCAGGATGGTGTCAGATCTATAAAATAAATACTAAAAACAGTTTAATGACTTGTATGGAATGGCTTTTCTAGCTCGAATTACTGCATCGTATATGTCAATCCAATCTTATTGCGGGCCATGGGCATGGGGCTCGGAACGTAATTTAACTTAACGAATGTCCTGCAAAGCTAACCTCCCAAAAACATAATATTAGAAAGACGGACCAGACCAGATCCTACCACACTATAACTAGCTCAGTTTCTAATATATACGTAAGTCTCTTATGTTCTTGGATAGTTGTTGTCTAAGGTATCAATTTCATCACATCATCGTCGCCATTCATGAGGCAACACTTTTTTCACCCATCTGGAATCGTAACAAGTTTTTTGCACTCTTTACGGTCTATTATTCCCATGAAAAGGATTCTTTAGTAAGGCCACCAACGGACTTGTAGCCCGAAATCAGTTTTTATGAGATCTAACGTCTGATTCCTTTACAAGATATGAAGTAAGAACACGGATTTCATGGTTGATCGTGGTTTTGGACATTGATGTTCTCAACTGATAGATATTTCTTCGTGTACTTATTACAAAGACTTAATCGCGACATCCACATATTTTTGTCCTAAATGCCATCTCAAATTTGAATGTCAAAGACCTCACAAAGTTTCAAATGTTTTTACAATCGTGTAAAAATAACCACATTGCATTACCTCGAGGATTCGTACTGTAATCTGTAATATAGAGCTTCCAGGAATGGTCAGACGCCGCAGGTCGATCTTGATTCACATGGAATAGGTCACTGAATATCGATGTGGTGATCCCCTTTCTGTCATTCAACGTCTGGAAATAGACAGTTCCAGCCATTGGTCGTGTAAAGTGAGCAACTCCAAATCTAGTCTCAGCTTCCGCCTACATTGAACAACAAAAAAAAACAATACACGATTAAACATCAGATATTATACTCCACGAACATAAGCTAAGTCAAATCTTTCATAGTCTCGTTTATCAATTTTCAGGATATTTAACACCAAGATGATATAGTGCAGCACTGGACGCCCTCATTATTGGCCCTGGGGAAAAAAACAGAGATCACTAATCTCCAAATGCTTAACACTCCAGAGTCCTGCCCAACCCTTGGTATATTTCTTGCGCTTTGTAAGACATCTTCACCCTTTTTTGTCCTACAGTCGTGATAATCAGTACATGAGTTAAGACAGCTTGGGGTTAGAGAGAAGGAAATCAATTCTGGACAATTGTGAATTAGGAAAAAGGGATTGAACATGAAAAAGGGTGGAGTTGTCATCAATGAAGTGATTCAGTGTTAAAATATTCGGATTATTCCATTCTTTCAATTTCTTTCATCCTTTAAACATTCAAAAGCATAAAAATTGATCCTTCTGCACAATATATTTTTACTAACTAGCTACACACTAGCTAGGACAGCTCGGAGGCATTGGATCCAATAGAATCTTCAGGGAACTCTAGATCTCCAACTCCTGAATCGAGATGAATTTGAGAATTCAGATGAGAATAATATTATTTAATATACAGAAGTGGTCGTTACGCCATGGCTTTTTTGGAGATCCGAATAGAATGTAATAATTAGATTTGAGACTCCCTTGCATTTGGATCCAACATCTCCCATCATTACTATCAACTATAAAGAACTGGACTGCAATCTACTAGATCAGAATGATAGGCAAAACACTCCTTTTCTGCCGAGACGTGATAACTTCATCCCCTCGTCTCATCCCACAAAATAATACGGCTTGACATTTTAAACTCTCCATTCGTAAATTCGTTACTTAAAATCTACCCCAGGCTCTTAATAAGGAAGGAAACCTATACATCCTTTTCATAAATACTGGTAACAATTCCTCATTATTTGAAGATGGACTTACGTCAATAGTTCCACAAGCACTTTGTCCCCTAGATGTAAGAACGAGGGAATGAGACCAAATCCCATCTGATCCGGTCAGATTGAATCGATCTGATGACAATATGACGGTTGACTCTGTAGGCAGTGTCAACTTTCCGAACACTTCGTCTAGCTTAAGAACCCTAGAAAAATAGTAAATCAAAAACTTATAAACCATTTGTGTTTAACTAGTAAAAGTTATCATAGTTGATTTATATCCTGTCTAAAACTGAATCCTTTTTACCACAATGTACACAGATTATCAACTTTATTAAATTAGCGAAACTTGAATTTAAAGACAAATATGTCTACCAACCAGTAGAACATCAACAATCAACATCAACTGTCTATTGTCATAATTCCTCGTCTCCTATTAACATTTGATAATCCCTTACGGTTGACAGGTATTTAAGGACAGTTATTATCATCATGCTGACAATTCTTTACACCTGTCATCCCCGCTTTACGGAATTGTGACAGTGAGCTTTTGAGGCTTTTTTGTTCGAGATCATGACTCAGGAAATCTTTCCACACACATAGTGATAAAAAAATTCCCTTCCATGCATACCTTACCAATTCTTTCAGCCCTTAAAAACGTGTTAAAAGAGAAATTCTATCCAACACCGTTTATCATTATCACTTGTACAAACTATTCATAAACTATTTGTTTAGAAAAATTCTCAATTCCAATTCTAATAGTTTTCTGAAAAATAATTGAAAATTACTTACGGTGAACCAAGAACAGTCCTATCGCACCGGAGGCTTGGATTGATCCCAAAATTGACAGGGAACTCATGAATAGCCCAAGAATACTCTGTAGGATCCACCCAAAGAGTTTCGATACTGACTAAAGCTGTGACTTTCGACCCCGGTTCTTCTTGAACCCATGTCACCGTCCCTCTGACCCCTTGACCGTTCAAAGGTGCAAACAATGTGATCCCTTCAACTAGGGCTGATTGAGGAGAACCTGGAATTACAAAACATAATAAATTTTACACATTGTGATTACAATTACCTTTACAATTCACTCCGCCAAGAGGTATGAAATACTGCAATGTTTGTCATCCTCGCTCATCTACAATCTACAATCTATAGAATCACATGCCGGTGAATATCTAACGATAATGAAGCTGATGAAGTTGTCAACAGTCAACTTGGGGATACGTGGTCGGGTCGAATTATTAATTAACACTGTACGGTGTACGGCACGTTGACATCTTTATATAGAGTTTTGAAAGCTGAAACCTTTTCTAGGTTGTGTTGAAACTCCTCTACAAAGTCGTCAAAGTCCCAACTGTTTCCAGCCTTTCATTCAAGTGTGTGTATGTGACTTATCTTGATTACAATACAAGATTAGTTTCAATTTTTTTCACCTACTAACTACAAACGATGAATAGAAAAGGGAATGAAGAAGTTAGCCTTTTGATTGAATCTCCATTGAACAGAGTTGGTTTGGTTGGGACGGCTCGTTATGTCAACTTTTTAGGTTACATTCATAATTCGTCACGCTTGTGCTTCTCTAATCTCATCTCCCTCCATGTCTATGGCCATGGCGGTCGGATCGAGATTAAGGCCCAACTTATTTACACTCTACTGAAACCCCTCAGGATTGGAAAACTTTCAAACTTTTCAATTTCCAGGGTCTATCAGCTTACTTCAACTGCACACAATATACTTTACATAATGCATATCGATAGCTGATATCCTCTGCCTTGAAAAAAAATAAAAGCTGAGGGTAGAATGGAACGAATGCAAAGGTAAAGTTTCAATTGACAATTCGACAACGTGTTCTTTGTCCAAAACAGAAGACATTTCAATTTCATAAGATCTTTTTTTGGGGGACCGTTGGCATTGTCACGCTTATTGTATGCAAGAATAGAGACGTTAGACATTTTAGACTGTAAACGGTAAGTTCTCAATAGTATAAAAAAAACTACTGTGGACAAGTTCAAGATAGAGATGTACAGGAAAGGACAAACACAAAATGAATGAGATGTTTGCGTTGATAGTTGATAGCTAAAGCCTTTAAAATCAAGATAGCTTTGCTAAGCTTAATTTGGTAAGGACTTTCGATGATTTCGAAGCTAGATTAGTAGACTCGGATTTTTATGATGAAGGAAACAATCAGCAAGTTTATGGATGCCGACTTGCCAACGATCATATACATATCCTAAAGTCGTACATAGCGATGCCAACTGCACAAATGGAAAGATCAACGATCTTCGTATTGTCATCTTTTTATGGTCATGAGTCATGTCAGCAAATCCTTCTGCCAAACAAAGTAACAACCGAAGAAGCCCAAGTCAGGAGTTGCATGTTCAACAAGAGTATATGCATGTGACTATGTGAGGTTAAATGAGAAATCCATCCATCAAATTCTTATTAGTCCCAACTTAATTACCCTTCTCAATTATCTCAACGGCTTTCGAGGAGACATCACGGGATAGATTTTAAACTCTTCTCTACAAAATCGTATGGAAATTAGATATCTGGGATGGATTTAAAAAAATGCAATTCACAGGTACAATGTAAATTACGAGATGAGTACACGACCCAGTCGGCAGTCTTGACCTGAGTACTGATCTTGTAGACATTAGGTTTATCATAACTAACATATTTGAAAATAGACTCGACTCGTATTCAAATATTAAAATATTTCACAAACTTAGTGTATTTAAATTCACAGTATTAAGTATATTTATTTCATACGATTATTGTTATTACTCGTATCCTCTCTGGACACTTTCATGATGGACTGTTATAGCCTTTGTCAAAAACAGTTAAAATTCACATAAGTTTTTCATTCAAATTTTCAATATTTTTTAAAACCTTGAACCTCCGTCTATGTCGAATTAATTTTCCCTATCGTATGAAAACATAATGCACAAAAACTAAGGTTGACGTGAGCAAGTTCCGCCAGATTTCCATAAGCCCAGACTAATTTATTACACGATTTCCTAACCTTGCCTTGATTAAGTTTTATTACTTGCAAAATGCAGTTTATATTATTTCCAGTTCGTGCTTAAAAAACTTAATACTTTTGTTGCTCTTTATGTACAACTATGAATAATCTCCATCACCGTGCATTTTACATCCACCAAACCAATGCAATGAGACAAAGATCATAAACCAGGAATGAACTCAGACGAATTCTCATCTCAAACCTTGAACCTTTAAAAAATGTGTTCCTTCCTAATTATACGTTGTAGCAGAGCAGAGGTATGCTGTCATTAATTATAATTTAAGAATGACACGGTCGACATGGCTGATAAGATGATAATTAAAAATCTTCTGGATAATTTCTACGCAGCCAAATGACAAGGCATGTAAATTACACTAGGCAAATTATTTTTTCGCAAGCATTTTCTCATACACAAGCATTCAGCCTTATACTTGGGAATTCACTTAAGGAAACCAAGAATTGATATTACAACATTCCTTTCCAATTAGTGTATCTATTATGTATTAGTACTAGATCAACCGTGAGCCATCTAAGATATTCCAAAAAAGGTGTGAGTTTGGTATTTCCGAGTCAAATTGCTTAGTATTGTAGGATGAGAAAAGGACTTTCAGTAAATGAGAGGCCCTATTGGGAAGTTACTAGTTTTTTTAGACCCTTAAACCACCCTCGTGGACTAGACGAAGACCACCCAAGTCAAGATGGGAGATCCTGCTCAGAGGTTATTAATAATTTTGTTACGTGGCAAGGGAGAGATGATTATTACGAGCCGATTCACCTGACGTCTTTACCTGCCCGGCTCCACCTCTTACAGACTTATAATCGGATCACACACATTGCAGTGGACCTTCTTAGAGTTCTCTAATTGCTGCTGGGCTATCCCGTTATCTTCCCGGACTTTTATACATTGTTTGGACTTTGTATGGATCCATAGGATATTTTTACGGTTTTTTACGGTAAGGTCCATAGAAAAAACTACGTCTATCCACCCAGGTGGACTTAAACTTGAAGGAACGAAGATGTTGTTGGACAATAAGGCAGCAGTGTAATCAGTTAATTAGTAAACTTGTACACCTGTATTTAGCTACATCTGGATTCTGTATAAAATCAGTTACAGATGAGATGAGTATATACTACACGAAACAAAGTAACAATAATCGTAATTTTTAATATTCATATTTGTTTCTGGAAAAACAAGTCGTTCATTGCATCTCTCAGCCACGTACCGAAGATAACCGATTTTTTTGACGCACGGAACATAATTAAAGTTTTTACGCTATGACATGAAATGGACTATGAAGAATTTTGTATGTCTTTGGAAATCTCTGAAAGAATTTATGATGCATGGATGATCATCATCATGATACCACCTGCCTTGACCGTGGCTCTGGTTATGTGTTGTCTTTCAATCTAGGTAGTTGAAATAACCTGATTGAATATTTTGTTGAACTAGTATCTGGATATTTTTTAAACTCATCTTGGGTACAATATTGGATTTCAAAGTTCTTGCTTGTAATTCAAAATCCAAGAAAAACAGTCTTACGATTGGTACATGAAATAAGTCTGGGCAAAAAATTGTCATGGATTTGAATTGAGATGGGTTTTAATGATGCAGGTGTGCTCATGTGGGTCTAGAACTTTTCTAATCACGAATTCCAGGGCTTCTGTCTGGTCCAGTACTAAATATTCATGAATGTTATACTTGAGGAGAGTCCGTAGAACTTTCTAATATCTTTTCCAAAGATCAATTAGCAATCATAATCAGTAAATTCACACAATAAGCTCCATCATCAGTTGTACCAAAAAATGAGAAGATTGCCACTGCTGTATTTCCCGATGCCCATATTCATGCCAACTTCCCTACTGTCCCCAATCTAAAGAAATGAGGAGTTGTCAAGTCAATGCTTGTGAATCAGGAATTCCTTCACACCCATCAATTTTAATTAGATATGAATACCAATACATCCAATAAATCGTTCAGTACTTTTCACATTTCAGAAAAGACAGAAAGAACAATAAGAAGGGACAAGAATTGACAAGAAAGCGGAAGTTTGGACATATATTAAAAGGAGTACTTTTTTCAAATGCGACTCTTGAGTCCCGACCAGTTGGTTTGACAAGTACCAAATGTGCTATCCACCCCCAACATTAAACGAAGAATCTTCAACTCACCTCATCTCATACTATTTACTACTACAAATACTTGCTTTACAACTTACAACATTCAACAACAAACAAACAAAAGCATAGCAGAGAATCTTTTCCGTCAACTAAATGGAGGAAATACACATTCATACACAAACATTTAGATATTTACAAATAACACAGGAAGTTGGAAGTTGAAAAACCGGAATTTTTCTCTCTCTCTATCCCTCAAACAAATCCTTTTATTGAGCAATTAACATTTTAAAATTATTAGACGAGTACACAGACGGCTAGTTCTGATTTCGAGGCTTCTTTACAACTTAAAACAACTCATACAAGATTTGAATGTTCAACGTGACAAATTGCTTGGTTTACCAGTGACTTGACTGCTAGACTTTGTCACAGTAACCTTTAACTACAATTATTGTAAAGTTGATGACTTCCCAGACTAAACAGCTCGCTTTGTATTCAAGTATTCATACCATCATCAACTCATCATAATATCAATTCATGTAGTAAATTGCGAGATAGTCCTCTCTCTAAATCTTCTTTAAGACAGAGTAAATTGGTTTAATTGCTCAACAAATCTAAATCTCTTTGCACTAATTACTGGTAACAAAAAATGTGGGAAAAAATTGTAACAAAAAATTGACTCTGCCAGAACAAATTGATTTCCTAATCTATGTACTGCCTCATCTTATGTTCTAATTCTAAATTAGTGAATGGGCTTACTCGCTGAGCTAAAAAAAATTGTCACACTTGGCACAAGCTACAGCCAACGGGGTAAATGACAAGGAAAGCCATAGCGGATTTGTTTCCCTTTGTTAAAATTTCAAATTCAATTTGTAATGGCAGTTTGTGGAGCTGGCAATAATATTTAGAAACATAAGAATGTCTGTAGGCGTTTGGGGGCGTATGAATGAATTAGAATTATAAAATCTACAAGAGAGACGCTCAAAAATTCTCTTTCAACTGCACACACAACAATCCATCGTTTTTTTAACTTTTGATTTTATTAAATCACAACTCCTACACAAAAACACTCCCGTTAACATACCCAAGCCTCAAGAGTACTATATCAACTTTATATAGTCACTTGCAATGTACCTGTTGGATTTAATTGAAGTTGAAGTTGAAGCAAGAAAATAAGCCCATTGACATAATGTCAAACTGAATTAGAGGGTGAAGGGTTTCTACTATAAGAATATGATGAGAATATCCAATGAAGACAACCCTTACTGTTCCTATTCTTAATTTAAACATCATAATTGTAAGGGAGTGCGAACTGTTGCGAAATGTGCCCAACGGGATACCTTATTCATGTGTGTTTGTAACTGTTATCTCTGATTGGTGGTTCTAGCTGTTTTCATAATAATGATATCGCTCTATAGTATCCCGACTTTTCATTCTTATTAATCCTGACCTGATGGTTTTATCTTATGGAATGGAAGGGGAAATTCATAAGATTTTATATATTTACGTAGGAGGAGGACGTTAAAATATCTTAACAATGAGATTATTTTGCAATAACGCCACATCCGTCCATTTATTTAATCTCGTTTTTTAAAGACGATTCCCTTCAGACTTAATTCAAAGAGGGTCACATTCGATTTCTTTTCACTAGTGCATAATGTAATTATAATGCTGGGATGTTACATGCTCATTACATTCTACATGTGACATGACACACCACCATTATTCCCTATAGACGCTTTTGTGTGGCAAGCGAAACTATTAACTATGGACTAACGCCCTCTTGAACAAGGTATTAATTTATTTACCTAAGAGAGGACAATGACAAGGACGAGTGGAGAACAACAGATGAGAGGAGAGAGGTGTTGACTTTTATTCAATAGTATTATTACTATTACCACCGATTAAGATTTGGGTGTACATAATTAGGGACACCTTGTTGTGGAATTCGTTCCCAGCCATGCTGACTGCGGATACCAAGCCTTTAGAGAATTAGATCAGCTCAGGGAGGTTTAAAAATTAAAACCCTAATCTCCTACCATGATACATTAAAGCTATATGATAATACAAAAGACATCCAAGACATCCATGTCCTTTATCCTAGATAAGATAGACCTTGAGTTAAGCAATGCAAAGTACTAAAAGCAACTTTAGCCTCATTTTGATGAATTGTCAGGTCAGGTGAAATGATTTACTTTGGGCTTATCCATCTCCATCAAATCAAACTAAAACAACACCGCTGTGCTCTGAGCATTTTCAATCTTATGCAGAAGAGCTCAGTGCTACACACAGAAAACAGAGTCAGGACGAGGAATACTGCAACTCAATTGTTGAACCAGATCATTTCCGTTCCAACCCAATGGCCGTAGACGTAAATAGAGTCAAGTGTGTGTGTGGTTTGTAAGTAACTGCAAGTAATTTAAGTTACATCCTTGACGGAGGAAAAAGTGTATTTAATTTAGACATTTTAAAATCCACCTGCCTCGCCCCCTCTATTCAGTTTCCATTTCCTTTGAATTAATTCCATTTAATGCGTTTTCAAGAAAAATCACCTTTTAAATCACACACACACGGGCCTCTCCTTATGTCATGCTTGTTACCTGACAACTCACACTAATAAATTGACTTATTAACTATCTGTGAGGGGAAATGGTTTGCATCGAATTGCCACACACAGGGACTTTTTTTAAATGTGTTACTTCAGCTAATTAATAAAGTTTGAAAAAAAAATCTACTCCGTTTGTAATAGGCAATTTGGAATTTGGTCAAATTCATTTTTTTTAAACAATTTGCTATCCAATAAGCTTTGTATTACTACTTGAATTTGCTTAGATTTTCTAATTACCGAGCTTGAGTTTCTAGTTACTGATTGTAGATGCTTTATTGCTCAAATTCCCTTGAATTTCTGAGAGATTGGGAGGATAGCAAAAACAGTGTGGGATTGAAGAATATACATTTTAATTCAACCACAAGACAATCTTCTGATTTCAAATTGACAGCCAGCTCTGCTCATGTAGTTTGAGTCGTTGTCGTCTTTAGGAACGAGACTGCTAGGTAATTTGTTAATTAACTAGTTCCACGCTTGATTATCCCTCCTTTGTCTTCAATAAGGAGAGACTGACGTTTGGTAATTTACTGAGGCATTCATAAACTCGTATCATACATCCAAGCCATTGTTCCCCTTTACTTCTTTGCGGTTCCACCTTGTCAAGTTAATCTTCTTTATTAGTGTCTGCAAAGTTTTTTGGATAATATTTTCTTCTTTACTACAGCCTGCATCGAAAGCCTTTGGCTTAGGTCTCATAGCCTCATCTGATTTTTCTCTGATACTTGAATGAAACTTGTAAGTGTGCGTTAAATGTCATTGCCTCTGGAATTACTTTTAACTTAAAATTTTGTGAAAATTAAATGGAATTAGTTGTCATTTAAAATATGATTACAATTGGGCACTTCGAAAACTCTTTTACCTATAGCAATTATAATTTTTAAATATTCTCAAGCTATTTAAATCTAAATTAGCCGCAGAGTCCAATCTACCGCTCAAGCGTTTTCACAACAAGACATAATTTATTCCTACTTAGATTGATATCTTCACTTGTGCCTATTCAGTATAACATTTGATCTTAGTCACGAGTCAGATTTTTTAAGCTCCTTGATTAATGAGGGAATTCCACAATGACATCCAGATGAGGTCAGTTCACTTAAGGGTAGGAGTCGCCGTTTCTTTATTTACCGTTAAAATTTTTGTTACTCCCATGCATGACATGACTCCCTATGCACATTACGCACAAATACCTATCTCTCTCTTGCATTCTCTATCGTGACAAAAGGAAATAAACTAATAAAGAGGGATGTCTAATAAGTATGCATAATTACTACGAAATTGATTTAATCAATAATCAATACTCCATCCTCAATAGTACAATTTAATAATCGATTGGTAGTTGAGAAACTGGCTGCATATAATGAATACTAAATAGCCTCCATCATTCATCCTCATTTCTTCCTTACTGATGGATGAGGATGAGTTATGGGCAATTATAATTACGGATGGGAAGCAGAGGGGGCAAAATTGATTGCTTAAGGTGATAACACTATAGTGCTTATCAATTTTACAAAAATCTGATAAGCTCAATGGGAACATGGCTTCTGCCTGTAGTGCTAATTAAAGGAATGTCTCAAGTATTGCTAAATTGTTTTAGTGACATGAAAAAATACCACGTTTTATCTTACAAAATTTCTATGCAACTTATTTACTATGAAGCTGAATTAACTACATGCAAATGAGTTAGACTCAAGTCTGCCCTTTATTCCACGAGAGTTAATCTGTAGAATGTGCTGCATGCTGTGGGCACAGAATTCTTTTTAAAAAATGTGTAAACATCTTTGCATGCATAATTTGTCTAGTGTGCGTAATAAGATAGGAGAGAGATCACATTTTGAGGCTATGAGAACTATGGATTCAAGTAGTGTCAACCATGGTGGACGAAATTCATAGATCATCTTCTGATGATGTGGTAGTTGTACTTGTACATACTAAACAGGACAATAATAATGCATAGTGATGAACATGAAGCATGCCTTATGTGAATAACCGCATCACAGCACAAAACTATAAGCTCGATCTTCGGAAAGAAACCCAAGGGAATATTAACAATCATAGAGCAGAAAATTCCTAAGATATGAGTCGGTATAGGGATTTAAAACTTTATATCTTGGATTAGGAGTCCTTTGCAAATGATTAACTTTCCCTTGTCAATCTTAATAAAATCTCATTTGCATATCATCACTAGAAAATCTGCGCCACCATCGTCATCATTTACAATGATGAGATTGAGGTGGAACTGAAAAGTGGATTCTCTTTAAAAATTTGCTCGTGCAAATTAATCAAATCTTTAGTCTGAATTATCTCTCTGTACATTTACGAGATAAATTATACGCACTACGTGCACTTGAAAAACTTCAAATATTTCCGTGTCTCAATTACTAACATTTTCTAATCTAACTGGAAATTTTTTAATTTGAAAAAGCTTAATTTTTGCCAACATATACCTAAGCGTTTCAAATGGCTGAAAAAATTTAAAATGATGAGCATCCTACTTATTTTTATTTGCTTAGCAAAGTAAATAAATAAAGCAAATATGAATTCCTAATAAGTTTTAATTCAAATAAACCAACTACATTTCAAAATATCTACAAATGTGGGCGATGCACTATGTCAACACTGCTCAATCGAGGCTTAAAAGGCTCAACCATTTTTCGAAATGTTCATGTTAATTTAAAATCTTTCTCAGGTTGGTATGAAAATACGAAATTGCAAAATCTTGCAGTCAAGACATGACAAGGAGACTGGGTAAGGAGATTTGTTTTTGCAACTCATCCTCACCTTTTTCTCGTCAATTGCTGTGTTCGACTCATTTCGTGTGATGAATAAGATATGATCTATTTTACTCCTTAAATCTGTGGGACTGTATCATTATAAGATTGTCATGGGTGCTATATGATTTGTAGACATGTAAATTTTATCATTTCTTTTCACTTTTTGTTTTAAAATTTTTGTCCTTTAGTAGCGGGATGAGTGTGCAAAAACCTATATTTAGCCCGTTCGTTAGATTTAGGGCTTATAGGGATGCCAGTGTCCGTGTGTCCGTGTGTCTGTGTGTCTGTGTGTCTGTAAACACGATAACTCTCTTCAAATTAACCCGATCGACTTGAAATTTTGCACACATGATCT